>OZ030006.1:113283357-113308357 GCA_964023405.1 Apodemus agrarius | reverse complement strand
CTCTCAGTGATCCTGAGGCTCCAAGAGGACCCCATGAAAAAAAAATGGTGAATCTCAGGCCAGACTCCCTTCCTTCTACACAGGAGGAAAGGCTTAGGGCTGAAGTGTCCGAGAGGCCCTGTTGAAACCTCAAGTGGGCTTTAGACTCTCTTCCTTCTGTGGAGGAGGCATTATTGAGGAGCTCCAGAGCCCAAGTCTAGGAAGGCAGGCAGAATAAACGGCAACCAGCCACCAGCCAGGGCTGCTGGCCAATACTAGGTAGAGTAGAACCTTCCAGAATAGACTGGTGCGTGCCACCAGCCGACCCCAGATGGCCAAAGATGGCTCTATCCCGCCCCCCTTCTTGCCCTGACCCTTCAGAGGCCTCGGTGTTATTTTGAAATTGTTCCCTTTTAGAGAAGGTGCGAGGGGGACAGGCAGGTCACCGGAGCAGAAGGAACGCACTCGGCTAAACATAGCGCCAAAGCCCTGTGCAGCTGCAGAAATTACACGTTCCCCTGGGGCTGTGGCCATAATTTGCTGCTCCAATTCTGGGACTGTGTTTCCACCTTCATGGCAGCCTGAAGACTATAAGTGGAGTAGTGAGCTCCAAATTAGCCTGAGCCTGAGAGCTGCCCACACCTCAGCCACCATGGGAGAGTGGTCCTCCCCACCTTCTCAGGGCTCCTCCACGCCACCTTCCAGGTATATGCTCAGTAATACACATACCACACAAGTGCACACACATAGCACCTTACCACATACACACACCTCAACACACACACACGCACACCTACCACAGACATATCAACACATACCTACAATAGACATCTATACTACCAGACCACATATACACACACCGCCTTACCACATGCATACACCACTTCACCACACTCATATCGACCCTCCACATATATACGCATACTACCTCACCTCACACATGCATACACTACCATACACAGCACCTTACCACATACATTACCATACACACACACATGCAAAACCTTACCACATATATGCCTCTTTAACACACACATATACACATACCATCTCACCACATGTGTATGTGCATGCCATACCCCTCACTACCAATCTAAGACCTGCATACACAAACACACACCCACCTCACACATATAGCCCCATGCATACACCACTTGTACACACATATACACATGCACACATGCACACACATACACACACAACCTTGCTATGTAAACACACATATCATCTCCCCCAGATGCTATGTTCAATAAGAATGGGGCCCAGGCCTCTTCCATCAGAACAAAGTAGCTCCTTTCTTCTTCCTCCTCCTCCATCGCCACCGCCACCATCCTTTTCCTGCCACTCCCCAACAGCCTTGCCTATGTGTTGCATCTCCAGGAGCCCAGCTCCTAGCCGGCCACCCCTCTGTCCACTGCTCCAGCGTGTCCGTGTGCTCACACAGAGCACAAGCCTAGGTCTGGCTCCTGCCCAGGTCCAGCTCTAGTCTGCTTATGTCAGGGCTAGGAGGCGGTCTAGCCTTGGCCTCTTCGCTCTACCTCTGGCTGTGCTTGTAAGGAGGGACTAAACCTGTCCCTCCTTATCTAAGCCTGTGGACACGGAAGGCGGCACGCAGACAGCAGCAATCTTGCTGGGAAGCCCTGCACATAGCTGTAGCTCAGGCAGGCCTGTGAGGGGGCAGGGGACAGGAGCCAGGGAAGGGCAGGCCGGGAGTTGGGACTCACTTAGCTTCAAATACCCACCAACACAGAAAGCAAAGCACAAATGTGGGCTGGCATTATTGTGAAGCCGTCTCAAATTTTTATTCAGGTTTCTCTGCTAGGAGACATTCTTCCTCAGATTCATGCAGACAATAGACAAGTTTTCTGTCTATACATACATACATACACACAAACATACATACACACACATACATACATACATAAACACATACATACATACATACACACAAACATACATACATACAAACTTACATACATCTACCCACCTATCTGTTGACACATCTATCCATCTCCCTACCTATCCAGCCAGCCATCTGTTCACCACCCCTTCTACCTGTCCATCCCTGCACCTGCCCACCCATCAACTTACCTATTCATGCAGCTCCTCATCAATCCACTCATCCATCCATCCATATTTCTCTCCACTCATCCACTCGCCTATCAATCCATCTACCTACCCATCTGCTCATCCATTTACCTATCCCTCCATTTATCCTCCCATTGACTCATCTATCCCTTAATTTATCCACCCACCTGTCTATCTCTACTCACCTGCCTATTCACACATCTGTCACCTCTTTATCCATCTACCTGGACATCCATCCATACATTCATCCACCCACTGGCTATCTAGGCAGATTCTCATTGAATACCTCCTCTAAATCAGGTCCTGTGCTGGACATTAGGGACATAAAAAGGAAGACACCTAGTTGCTGTCCTACATTTAGTCCAGAGAAGATGCTAAGACCCAGAGAGACATGGAGGACCTAGAGCTGATGCTCTAGCCAAGATCCTGCCAGAGAAGTGGTGACCAATAATAAACTGAGTCTCAAATAATGGACTGAGCAAGAGAATAGGGGCAAAGACAGTCTTGGCAGACAGAACGCAGGGCAGAGACCTGGTGAGAGTTAGAGTCCTAGAGATAGGGACTGGGGCTTCTGGCTCATTCTCAGCATCTGTGAAAACACAGAGCAAGACTTTCTGCCTCTACAGTTATCATGTCTCCAGGGGCAAACCCTGGAAGTAGCAGGAAGATGGGAGATTGAGAAAGAGGCAGAAAATGGTACTCAGAATCTCCAGGGAAAGCTTCAGAGCTAAGCTCTGGGGATCTTGAGGCTATCTCGGCACTCAGCTTAGCTCTCATGTGCAAGGCTACAATTTAATAGGTGTCTTGACTAATACAAAGCCTTGCTGAAGGTCACCTGTCTCCCCATCCATCCAGCCAACCATCCACCTCCTATCATTGCACTGCAGTCTGAGGATAGGGTGCCATCATACAGACTGGAAAGCTCTGCCTCAGGTAGCCTGAAGCTCTAAGAGCACCCAAGACATTGGGTGTGTGAGTCTGCATACACAGTCAGGAGGGTGACATCCTGAACAAGTTCAAGGCCAGGCTTCCCATAGGCCTTCTTCGACTCTCTTGAGGCGAGTACTGGATGGGATGCAGAGCACATCCACAGCTCAAGGCAAGAACAATGCTCTCTTCAAGAATATCTGTCACAGGCTTCCTGGCGTTTGCCTTGGTATGTCATGTGGCCACCAGCAGGCCCTGGGTTGCAGAGTGCCCAACAAAAAAAAGTGACTGACTACCTGCCCCACCCACCAAATCCTCCCTTCATGGTCCTAGAGGTGGAGGATAAGAAAGATACACTATAGTCCTAAACACAAGACGCTCTCTCTAAGCTACCTCCAAGGCACTGCCAAGCATGAGATCAGGGACTAATCTTCCCTCAAAGAAGAGACACTCCTTTCCGTCTCCCTTCTCACTGAGGGAATCTCAGGCAGAAAGCCTTCAACGCAGCCACAAGGCAGATGTCCCATTTTCCCCACATCCTTCCAGAAAAAAGTTTAGATCTTACCCTAAGGACTCTACAACCCTTCCCCCACCACAAAGTCCCCACCCGTGTCCTTCCATCAAGCAGCACCCAGTCACCAGGGTATAGAGGGGTACGTGTAATGGCTACATTGTAGCAAAGAGTAGGGGAGAGCTAGAGGGATGAGGAAGACAGGGTGTGGGAATAAAGGCCAGCTTGCTGGGATCGGGGCAGACGGGAGCTGACGTCTCACTTATCCTACCTGGACAGGAATGAGAGGCTCCTTGTCATCAATGTCGATGAGCACATCTTCCCCGGGGCTGAGCAAGCTCACGTCATCTGCAGGGAGAGCAAGTCCACACCCATGAGGGACTCAGCCGGGGGACTCTCACCAGACCCCACAATCTCTTCGACCCTCACAGTGGCAGAGGTGTTTCTGCTCCCAGCCCTTATCTTTCCTGATTCTATCTTCCCATCTTCCCGTGATCGCCACCCATTCCCTTCTCTCTGCTTCTTCACCCAATTTTGAACCACGCTTCCCACCCACAAGTAGGAAGTCACCTGGTCCAGGTGTGCCAACCTGAGGAAAGGATGACCCCTACCTCCGGGCCAGCTCCTTACCTGGGCCACCCTGTGGGGACGGACTCTCTGCTGAGTACGGGTCACACAGAAAGTTCTCCAGGGAGCGAATGGTGCACTGACCCACAACTGGCCGGCGGCCAAACTGGCGATTATCAATGACCTTGACCACAATAGGGGGACAGTAGAGGTCCTCTCTGGGTAACATCTGTGGGGAGAAGAGGGACACTCTAAACAGCGGCCCCAGCTCATTTCTGGGAATTCTCAGGGGAAGGAGTAAGGGAGAGCTCTCATAGGCAGGACCAAGGAACAGAGAGTGACTGAACCCACAGAGTCTACAAGAGCCCGAATCCAAAATGGTGGCCAGCAGCCCACATGCTGGTCAGTGGGACAGAGGTCACACACCTTTCTGACTGCCCTCAGCTGCTGTGTGTGAAGGCGGGCTTTCCCATAACTTTACTTCCAAACACACCCAGGTCAGCCTGAAGTCCAAGCAAATTTATTTTCTCTGAACATGCACTGCCCTGGAGGGGGATGTGGAGTTGGGCTGCAGCTCAACATTTCTTACAGACAGTCCCCCACCCCAACTGGATACTCAGGAGTTGGCTTGCAGACCTAGATTCTTCTCCCCCCCACCCCAAAAGCACTTTGAACACAACTTGAAATAATTTATATGCACTCCTTCAGTGGCCTCTTGGCCGCGCCAAGAGAAGGCTCCCGTTGACAGCCACTGGGCCTGGAATTTCTAGTGTGCTTTCATCTCGCAAACCATTTTCCCTCTCTCAGACTTGACTTACACCAGCCACTGGGCCCCAGCAGCCCAGGGAGCTGGAGAGATGAGACCTAGAGGGATAAGGGGTGGGAAACTCAGGGGTTCAGGGCTCAGAGCTGGGGGCGTGGGGTAAGGACTAGAGGTCTGAAAACTGGGAGGCCAGAGATTGGAAGTCAAGGGCCAATGGCAGAGGACTGGGAGGACTGGGGGCTGGAGGCAGGGACTGGGGCCGAGAACTTGGAGCTGGGGTGGGGGACTGGGTCTGAGAGGTCAGAAGCTAGGAGACCAGTGAGGACAGGGCCGTGGACTGAGACCACAAGAGTGGGGAGGGGTCAAGAGTGCTATGGGGGTTGGAAGCTAGGTAGTCAGGTGCTGGGACACTGAGAGTTGAGGCTGCCAACTAGGAGAGTCAGGGCTGAGGAATAGGAGGCTGGGACTGGAAATCTGGTCGCTGTCCAGGAGGATTGGGATCCCTCCCAGGGCTGTGAACTGGGAGGCAAGGGTGGGAATTCAGAGGCCGGGCACTGAGGACTTAGGGATGAACATTAAGGGATCAGGGGCTGGGGAGAGAAGGACACAAAACACAGGGTCAGGGCCTGGGAGCTTATGGCCGGCGATCAAGGACTGCAGTCTCAAAAGCTGGAAAGCCAAAGGCTTGGGGCGGGGGGTTGATGGATGAAAACCCATGAACTACAAGACTAGGGGCTCAGGACCAGGGTCTGGAGGTTTGGGGACTGAAAGCTGGGAACTAGGGGAGTGAGGAGAGCTGGGGCTTTGGAGGCCAGGGCCTGGAAGTTTGGGCTAAGCAAAAGGAAACTGAGATGGAGCTGACAGCGGAGGGCCCAGTGGCCAGAGAAGGAGACTGAGGAGCAAGAACTGGGGAGCTGGGAGCTGGAGGCTGAAGTTTCCCTGCAGGGCTCAAGCTAAGACGGAACCTGGGAGGGGTGGCTGAAGGTTAGCCCTGGGGGTCCTGGGAGGAACCTAGCAATGAACTCCTTCCCTCAAGGAGAAAATGGCTCCTGAGGCCTCTGCCGACTCCACATCAGGCGAAAGGGCGAGTGTGTGCTGCACACAGAGCAAAGGCCTGCGATGAGGCAAAATGCAATTCCTGCATCACAGGAAAGTGGAGTGTAGAGATGGCATGGCACACACACACACACACACACACACACACACACACACACACCCCTGGGCCCTTCTGGGAGCTGGAGCTGAACCCCAGGGGTGCTGGGATCATGAGGTCACTCTACTCTCAAGACTCTGGAAGGGACCGGTGAGGAGGTAAGGCTCACCACTTCCATGAAGAGAGTACAGACATCAAAGTTGGGGTTCTTCCGAAGGTTTCTGATGACACAGGACTGCACTGTCTCCCCGCCACACTCCACCACAAGGCTGGGCGAAGAGATGCTGGCCATCTGATAGCTCTTCATGTTCCGCAGGCCCCAGGCCAGGATCTAGGGAAGGGACAGGGGAAGCATGTCTGAGGTAGGAAGTCGGGGAGAGCAGGCTGGCGGCCCCTGTCCCTCGGCCAGGCTCACCTCGATGGCAGTACGCTGGAGAGATGGCTTGATGTTCTGGGGAACCATATAGATGTTGGCTTCCCGTTGAGGTGGTGGGTAAGGTAAGTCGGTGTCCTCCGTCTGCGGGGACAGCGAGTGGGAAAAGGGACCACAGTGTGAGGGAAGGCCGGGGCCGCGGAATAAGAACAAACAGGCAAGCAAGAAGCAATGGCATGCAGAGAGACACGGGGTGGAGCAGGACGGAGGTTGAGGCGAGCAAACGGGCAGTAACAATGAGGGTGCAGGAGTAGCCTCAGCTGGGTGCCATCCTGTCCAGGATCAGAATGAACACATCTTTGCACAAGGGCAAGGTGGTCCTCCCACTACACAGGCTCCAGAAGACCACGTAGCTACTTATGCGTACCTCTCTTCAGCACATGCATGTGTGCTCACATAAATACACGCGTGCTGACACAAGCATGCACACCCTCCTGCCCCATCCTGGCCCATCTACCTCAGTCTCTCGGTCACTTCCTCAACCCTGACTCTCCTGCCCCCCCCACCCGCCCAGCTGAGACGTACCCTGGTTTCCACCCAGACACCCTCCAACTCCCAACCCTATTGTCACATCTGTATTCCACGAGAACAGAACATCCTCATAGGAAGCCAGGAAGAGGCAGAGCAACGGTAAGTGAGACACAGGGATGTGTGGCCACTGCCCTTAGAGGCCGTGGAGCGCCGTCAGTGCTCCAGAGCAGGCGCCATCACCAGCACGGACCAGGGAGGTGTGCGGCTACGGTGATACGGGCCTGCTCAGGGGTTCCGAAAAGAGTCGGACAGGAATCACGAAGAGCTTGTGTGGGGAGCATGGTACATAAGGCATCAGAGAGAGCGTGATCTCAGGTTGATGGACTCAGATCGTGGTGGTTTTGGGTGTGAACACGAGCTCTACCATCCGCAGACGAGAAAAGCTGTCCTTTCCTTTCTGTCGCTCTTTGCATGTGCTCTCGTTAGCAGAGGTTAATCCCCAGGCAGCCACCAGCGTGCGAGCTGAGAAGCCCGCACCATGCGACCACAACCGGAAGAGTGTCTGCAACACGTCCATGCTCACTAGCGCTCCTGGGCCAATTAGGGTAAAATGCCCTTTTCTTAGGACTTTTGACTCCATGTATTTTACAAGCTCATTAGGTCAAGACACTTCACTGCCACCTAGTGGGAAACCTTTAGAATAAACGCAAAAACAGGTTGTACTCGAAACTGTCCCACCTTGGATCGTCGTGGTGCACGGCCCATACAGCACATCCACATGCAGAGGTCTTGATGTTACAAAGGTGAGCTATTGCCAAATGGGCTGTGCTTTAATAAGCATCGCAATTACCTGACTTACTCTCCAACTTGATTTCGGAAAGAACGCTGTATCAACAGACATTTGCTAACACAAACGACAAGACCCACGGGTACAGAGAAAAAGGCCAGCTTCCTCCTGCATACATCAAATTCACAGCAACTCCAGGCCACCTCCTGCCTGGTGGTCCACTAACAATATCACACGCCCCAGAGCCCTGGTAAGAAGGACCTCAGGTCCCGGAGCAGACAGCCCGGGACTCGAATGCTGGCTGTTACTTCCCAGCTGTGTGGGCCTGGGCGGGTAGCTCAGCAGCTGTGACTCAGTGTCCTCATAAAGACAGAGAACAACAATATGCTGAACAAAGTCACTCTGAGAATCCAAGGAGAAGATGAACAAGAGGAGACCCTGGCACCAGACAGCACTCGGGGAGTGGTGTGACTGTAATTACGGCTGCCAATGCTGTCGGCACCATGGTTTTTACCACTAAGTTCCAATTGTTCTTGCAAGGGTCACTTGAGGCACATCTCGCAGAACAATGATGGCTTTATGGCTACCCTTAAACCACCGGGACAGAGGTAGAAGCCGGCTAGTTTACTCCTAGCCCACACAGAAGGTGACGCAGTACAGGAAGAGTGACAGTCAGAGCTGCCTCTGTGCACACCTGCATGGGAGCTGTGCCCACCACACAGCCCAAGACAGGTGCCTCCAGAGACCCTGGACAACCGCCATAGAAGCCAGGCTGCTAACAGAACCCCAGGCTGCACTAAGACACCAGCCATGAGCTGCAGGTGGCCATGCAGCAGGGTGGCCTATTTTAAGGGCCAAGCTCTGGGTGGCACATTCTTTACCCTCTCATGGCTGATGCCCAACCTACTGTGGGACTGAGGCCCAAAGGTAGGGGTTGGCAATAGGAAGTGTTAGCCTCCAAGCTTTGCCCACCGAGGAGGCAGGACAATCTTCCTCACCCAGCCAGCCACCCATTTCTATGACAGTCACCACAGAAAACCATCAGCTAGCTGTGGGCTAGCTCCGCCTTCCCTCCTAGCTCCTGTGGTGACAGCATCCTCTGTAAGGCCTCTTACAGAGAACCAGACTCTCCACAGTGGGAGCCCACTTCTCAAGTAGGGTGAGGACAAGGAGGCCCGTGCGGGTTAAGGGTTAGTATAGTACCGTCCGGAGCAGGCCCTGCAGGAAGAAGGCAGGCGTGCACAGCTGTGGTGCCAGCCACGTGGAGGCAAGTGGGAGAGAAGCAGAGACAGAGGTTAGAGGACATCCAGGGAGCACGTCCTTGGCAGGAGGACACCACTCTCATCCCAGCACTGTCTCTGTCCACCGCTCTGTCCCCAGGCCTCCCACAACATTCCTGCCCTATGCCACTTGGTTTCAGATGCTCAGGACCACGCCCCCGATGGCCTTTTCTGCCCTCTCTGCCCAGCCCCGTAAGACACCATCCAGGTCCCGTCCTCTAGTACAACGCCGTGTCATGTGTGCCACACCACCCAGAGCTGGGTCCACAGAGCTGTGACTGCGCACCCAGGCCTTGGTGTTCTCCAGGTCCCTGGCCGCATCTCACCCCAGCCGTTCAGTCCTTCACCCCTCCTTCCATCCACACTGTCCCTCTGAGTCCCCCTCCCTGCCACCAGCCTCCTCCTCTCCGCCCTCTGCCTTTGCTCCCGCACCTCTTCCCTGGAAACTTCTCTCCCAAGTCAAGGTCGGCAGCCTAAGGTCACGTGGAGAGTCTCACCTCTCCGTCACCTGTCAGGCCTTGCCAGCTGAACTCCGCCTCTTCTCAAGCCGCCTACTCAGTTCCCTCTTCCTCTCAAGGACGACGCTGCCAGGCCACCTCCACCCCTTCCTCCCAGAGCCCTGAAAAGCTGTCATCTTTGCTCAGAGGCATTCTGTCCCTTGTTTCTCCCCTAAGCCCACAGCCCTCTTCCTAGCATCTCTCCACTCAATTGACCCAAGCCCCCTCCCGGGGGGCCTCTCACACTTAGCTTGTCCATGATAACATTTTCACCCATCTCCCCAAAACCTGCTCCCTTCAGCGTCATCTCTCACACCACCCCCAGCACCCACCACGACAACCGGCGCCACCCTGCCCCCCCTTCCTGCCTTACTGCGTCTGATTGGTCACCAAGCACTGCTGACCCTTTCCCTAAATCTCCTTCCTGTGTATTCTCTCTTGCTATCCCTACCCCTCCCTCCACCTCTCCCCCTCTCTTTCCCTCCAGCCCCTCATCCACACGTTTCCTTCCTCCTCCCCAATGTCCAGTGACCCACTCTGGTCTCTTTGCTTCTAGTTCTGCACATACCCTCAGCTAATGAAGGCTACGACACTGTGGGTATGAAGTTAGGATATGTTACTCAAGGGACCCTGTCCTCAAGACACTTGAAAAGCCTGCAGAGGCCCCCAAGACCCCTCCTCTTCCAGCCACTGTCGGCCGCTCTCATCATGTGACCTTTCCCTTCAGGATTTCAAGAGTGACCAGCCACCTCTGGGATATTGGCCTTCATAAGTAGAGCCACTGTATTCGACTTAGCCTTGGGACTCCGCCCTCACCATCCTTCTGTCTAGAATACAGTCTGTCCTTCTTCATCTGGCCACTTCCTGCCTGAACTGTATGCATCGTCTGAATCTTCCTTGTTGACCTAAGCTTATTATGTTCCAGTGTCTCCTCTGTCCACCCAGCCTTCGTCCACTGAAAGACTCATCAATTACCCTGAGCCACTTCTCTGCATTGTCCCTCGCTGCCCAGAAACTCCGAGTTAATAAGCAATGACGACGAAAATGTACCAAGAGCAAGGGAGGGATCAGGCAGAGAGGGGAGCGGGGAAGACGTGGCTCTCCCTGACTGTGTTACCACCTGCTCTGCCACCGTCATCAGGTCCTCTCTGAGCCCGTGCCGGGCGCCTGCTCATTGCTGAGACCGTTCCCTTCGCTCCCTTCTAGAGCCTGGTACAGTCCTCAGGGCAAAACTCACCTTTCCCCCAGAAACACTCCAGAAACTTCTTACAGCCTTGCTCTCTGACATCTGCTATACTTAAATGACTCTTATAACACAGACAGACAGACAGACAGACACACACACACACACACACACACACACACAATCTCTCACACAATTCCAATGAACCTAGCTCTCCTTTGTTCATCTCACTCGAGAGGTAACAGTGAGCCCGGGCCACACTACCAGCTTCTACACCTCAATTTCTTCCCGGCTCAGTCTACCTAGGGGGCCCAAAGCTGTCTCTCCAGGGCAGTATGGGTATTGGGACACTTAATAAAACAGGACAATATAACGGCACGACCAGGAAGGGAGGGCCAGACTGCAAAAGCGACCAAAATGTCTGATTGGCTGTCTCACGGGGACTGAGGAGTCCAGGCCCCAACAAACCAATACCATAAACCTGGTCAGAGGCAGCCATATTAACCCAACTCCTGTGCCTGCCCTAAGACAGAACAAAGCTGGGGCTACCCTCGAGTCGGGGTTCACAGGTGAGCAGGGTGTTGATCAAGCCAACTCAGACCCAGATATCCAGGAACAGTTGAGGGTCTCCTCCCACCAGTAGAAGCCACTCTTAGACTCCTCTCAATCCAGATATCCCCATGGCCAGTTCAGCCCAGATACACGCCCAGTCCTAGGTGACAGCACACTAGACGTGCGTTCCTTTCCAGGGCAGTGCAGGTGTTTGACAAACTTCTACGGTCAACTAGACTGCCCTGTCCCCAGTAGCCCTCAGACTCCCACCTCACCCAAGGGGGACACATTCTGGTTCCTTGGGGAGCTGCAGGCAGGGGGCAGCCAGGCAGCGGGAGGCTCCACAGTCTGTCGGCCCCACCCCGCTCATTAGGAACAACATGCTGGTCTAATTACACTTCCCAGGAAAATAGTGTTTCAAATTAAGGCCTTGGGGGAGGAGGAGAGGGATGGGGGGCACTGGGCTTATTTTCCTGATTGCAAAACACCAAATGTTTCCCTTCTAGTGGATGCTGGGGTGCGGGAGTAAAACCGGGCTAGGCCTTGATGTAAGCTGTATGCCCCTCCAAGATTTGGAGAGGTGCTTAAGGGTAACTAGTTGGACCACCATTTTGTTGGTACCAGGGGCCACAGTGCATGTGCAGCCCTCGACCAGGGTATCCCTTACCTCAGAGCAGAAGAGAAGAGGGACAACTAGCAGTGTCCCCTGGACAGTCAAATCCCCAGCCCCTGGAAAAGGTCTTCCTCTATACAGGTTCCCAGTTCTAAGAGTCCCACTAGCAAGGAACCGCAGCACGCCGCCGCCACGTGTGCGTGCACGCATGCGTTCTCGCTAGCATGCGCCCATGCGCACTGCCAGTTCTCAGGAAATCTAAAATTGCAGTTTCTTTGAACTCATTCCCCTTGGCAGCCTGAATTGCCTTTGTTCTCCAGACCAAAAATAAAAAAGGGGGGGGGAGGAGGACTCAGAAGAGGTGGGAGGGAAGATGGGCCAAGGAGGGCACAGAGGAAGGGTGAGACGAGAAGGGCGGGCGAGAGAAGCTCAAAACAACAGAGGCAAAGGCCAAGGCCCAGCAGCCGCTCAGGGGG
This sequence comes from Apodemus agrarius, assembly GCA_964023405.1. Taxonomy (NCBI): domain Eukaryota; kingdom Metazoa; phylum Chordata; class Mammalia; order Rodentia; family Muridae; genus Apodemus; species Apodemus agrarius. The sequence goes on along the minus strand of OZ030006.1, from coordinate 113,296,077 downwards.
CTCAGGCCTCTGCACGCAGGCAGCCTGGCTTCCCCACCTGGAACTCACAGAGTCGTGATCCCCTGCAGAGGGCCTGGGGGAGGGGCTGTTGCTGTTTCTGCAATGTCCCTAAACCCCACCGCTACTCCAACCCAAGGCACTGCTTCCAAACCACTCCTGCCCCTCCGCTGCTTCCAATACTAGTTCAGTGTCCCCTCCTCCCCGGGACCCATCCTCTGTCCTGCTGCAGACACAGCCAGCCCCATGCCTCACTGACAGGCCACTCCATAGTCTCCAGGGGATGTGTGGCTCTCTCCAGACCTCCCTGTGCTAGCAGTAGGGTGCGCCTGGACTTAACCACTCTGGAGATACTTGCCTCTCCGTTCCTCCTGGCCTGTCTCCAGCAGGTCCCCCCAACAACCACAGCTGTCTCAGAGGCCTCCCCACCAGTCTCTAGTCTAAGGCCTGCAGGTCAGCATGCCCTCGCACATCTATTCTTCTCCGCTCCCAGACTCCCAGGAGAGCGGGCCCAGTGTGCACAGGGACAGGACTGGGAGGTTGGAGGAAGTTAACAGGGGACACAGGCAGGTGCTGGGACACCACACAAAAAAGGCAGAAAACCTCTGCTGGGTCAACAGGCTTTCTGCAGGGGTAGAACGGCAGTGAGGAGTGACCTGTCTCCTCTCAGCCTCTGGGGAGCCTTAAAACCAAATAAGTCCCAAGTTCTTGGCAGGAGACTCAGCCTTCAGCCAGGGGAAGTGTGCTGAGCTCAGGGCTAAGGGGTGCACTGTCACGCTCTGGGATAAAGCCATCTTATAGGATGGGTCTCCCTGGGCTTAGAACCCTTTCAATCTGCCGGGCTAGCCCTGTGTGAGCCCAACAGACTCCTAAGGGTCATTCTCCCCTGGCCCTGCTGACCACGGGATGCCTCAGCAGGGCACCTTGCCAGCCCCAGTGCTCAGCCTTCAGGGTCTGGCCCTTAGCTGCAGTCTTGATGTGCTTCCTGACAGCCAGGCCACAGCCGCATCCTTGCCCTGAGTCCGAGCCCTAGCTATTCCATATGGCACATCCGGTCACGAAGGATTCTGAGTCTGTCATAACTCATCCCTAGGCTGGGTCCTCTTCAGCACAGGCTGTGGGTTTTGGCTTGGGTTCTATGCTGCCTTCCAAATCGGCAGTCTCTCCGCATGGCCGCCAGAAGCAGGAGGCCGCCTGTCAGGCGCGAAGAGGGCCAGCAGCTGGCAGGCCCCCACCTCTGCCGGGAGTGAAAGGAAGTGAGGGAATGGGGTGGGGTGGGGGGACTACAATCCCACATCCTGATTGATCTTGCGCTTCGAGTCCAAATTGCACCAAAAATGTCAAGTGGTATCCGCTTTCAACCCAGCCCAGGGAGTCCCTGACTCCCTGATGGAGGACATGGATGGCCTTTCCCTGCTCAGCCTCCACCCAAAGCTCTCCTTCCCACACATCCTCACACCGCACCTAGGCCCCCTGGACCAAAGATGTGGCCTCCTGCCTTCTTCAGGGCTTTGTCAAAGTCTCCTAGCACTGCCTCCACCTCCAAAAAGTTTCCTGGGTTTCTCTGGTTTCTGCCCAACACTTAGTTCTTGAAAATACACCATCTGCTACTCAACCAGACAAAACTCAGGATTGTCATTCCAGTGATCTGTGTATGTCTGGACTACTAAGAGGGTATCAAGACTCTGGGGGTAAAATCACCTCACAGGATATACCCTAGGTAGCTGTGGCTTTGTGCCAAGTAAAAGGACTAAATTCTAGATCAGTTACCCTATAACACAAGCTCAGAAAGCTGGCATTTATCTCCTTCCTTCTAGGTCTACCACCACCACCACCACCACCACCACCACCACCACCACCACCATCCTTGGGGTCGGCTTACCTCATCCAAAATCCTTGAAGTTTCATGCATCTGTGATGGGCCACATCCAAGAGACAGTGGGAGAGCCAGGGGAGGAAAAGATCTCCATTAGTATCATGAAGCACTGGCAGAGACAGAGATGGCACCCACAGAACACCTCCCAACCAAGGTGAGCATGCTGGCTACCTCACCACACCCTCCCATAAGAAGAAGGGACAATGGACTATGAGGAAGTCGGATCCTCTCCGGAAGTGACAGGAGGAAGAACATCAGACAGGAGGTGGGAGGGACCTGGGACTCTGTAGCAGTCCCTGAAAGTCTCAGGCAAAGCTGTGGAATTGGACTGTGGACTTGGGGGGACCATGGAAAGCCACCTGGAATCCACAGGACTAGCAGAGCTGAGAGCCCACCTCTGACAAGACAAGGGGGAAGATTGGCGGGAAAGGATAGGGAGAAGCAAGAGTGTGGGAGGGGCTTGTGTGGTTACAACCACCCAGGCCCTGTGTGTCCCAACAGCCCACGCTGCTCCAACTGAGCCTGGTCCCACGTGAACAAGGAAGCAAATAAACCCGAGACTCAGCACTGTTTGTCCGACTGGTACTTCCAGAGATAGGAAGAGGACCAAGGGGACATTGCCAGCAGAGGAGTCCTCTCCTGCATGTTAAAGGCCTTAGGCAGTATCGGAAGGCCCTGAACTTGGGTCACACCCCCAGAGGTTGTGGAAAAACTTGCACTCCAGTGACTGTTAGGTCCATCGTGGTGAGTCTAATGCCCATCCCAGGCCAGAGTCCCTAGATAGCGGGCTCTGAGCTCTGCAGGCTGGAGCTCAGCTGCTCAGCTGCCTCGGCAGGTGGTACCCATGCTGGCCGTGAAGCCACTGAGTAAGATGAGGACTTCTAAGGTATGGATTCTAGATTCACAATGGGCACAACTCTGAGCCATCTTCTACCTGAAGGGGCTTCCTGGTGGGCTAAGGCAGGACCTGATAACTGGCCCCCTAAACGTAGAAGGGTTTGCAAACACAGGGAGATTGGAAACACACAAACGAGACTTACCTCAAAGCCAGGGATGTGATGGATGGCTGGCTAGAGGAGAGAGAAGGAGCCGGTCACACTCACCCATCCCAGACCCTCAGCGTCACCCTCGTTTCCACACCCCTAGCCTGTGTCAAGCAGTGGACAAGCCAGGGATATGGGCTGTCCCAAGCTAAAGGGGAAATCGGCTGTGTCCTCCAGACGCCCAGAGCTGCTGCCAGAGCGGCCTACAAACCAGGTTCATGTGGAACCCATGGCAAGTCTGGCGACAGCACCCAAAACAGCCAGAGCCAAACCATGGCACAGTCAGGCCAGGATCACCCTGCCCTTACCTGCCCCCGGACCCATCCACTACACCTGAAGCCCCTTGCCCCAACTGTACAAGGCTCCAGGAAAACACACGGGGAGTGAGCCAGGAAGAAAAGCTGCAGTCATCCCAGAAGCCAACGGTCTACCCCTCAGTTGGATCGTGTCCTGACTTGAAGATCAGAGAGGATGGACGGCGTACGTGTCAGTAGGAGGTCTCACTTCAGTTCCTACTGAGTTCAGCATGTGGACAGCCCCCCCACCCTTGGCCTCTGCCCTAGCTGGGCCTCCCAGGCCTGGATGGCGGCCAGCCTTACCTTCTCTCTCTGGATAAGCTCGAACGCAGCCAGAAGCTCACCAGCAGGCTGGCTGCCCCTGGTCAGTGGGAACCAGGCCAGGCGTGGCATCCGTTCCAGGCTTGGCTGACAGATACAGCGACCCATGAACTCGTCAGCGCCCTAGACCGGTGTGGAAAAAGAAGTGTCCGTATCCTCCTTCAGCCCCCTGAGAGACTAGGCCTGCATGCTACCTCCTGGGCTAGAGAGGGCCCCAGAAGTCAGGGCAGCCTCTTGTGTGGAATGACAAGCACTGTCCTCTTGGCGGGAACTGTGAGGACAAGATGTTAGCAGCCTCGCGCTACAGCACTAGGATGGGATTCCTGCAACAGCTGGGAAGTCCTTCTGCATGTCCAACTAGTAGTCCATGCTTTTGCTCAACCCATCTCTGAGGTCATCAGAGACCAAGGAGGAAACAGGTTACCTATGCTTCCTTACCAGCCTCGTTTGACATGTCAGGAGCTCTCATGTCACTTAACTGTGTTTCACCCCTAACTTCTCCATTTTTCACATTTAAAAAAAAAAAGTCGTCTTGCTTACCAGAGTGAATCTTACTAAAATGATGCCTTTACCTCCTACGTCTTGAACCTGGATCCTTCCTTCACTTCAGCAGCCCATAGGACGGAGTCCAAGCCCCCTCAAGTCACTGCATATCTGTTCTTCCGGGCCTAGCTCCATGGCCACCCCTCCTCCCATCCCTCCTCCCCTGCAGTGCCTCTGCCTCGCCCAACTCTTGTTCCCACGCCTCTCCCCACCTCGGGCACAGGAGACCAACTACCCATGGCTCACAGGGCAGTCGGCAGAACCAGGCCTCAGACAGATGGTGCTGTGGGCATCACAAGCCCTCAGCCCTTGCCCGGAAGAGGAGTTGGGAGACAGCCCTGACTGTTCTCATGCTACAGTACAGGAAGGCCTCAACTTCTCCAGGAGCCATCCTGGAATGGCTACCAGCTCAGCACTCACACCACACTAATGAAAATCTAGAATTGTCACTCAGGGTAGAGAGTAGCCAAGCACTGGGAAGGGTCTGGGGTTTCTCGGGACCAGGTGTGCCCCCCTTGGCTGCCGAGTCCTGCAGAGGGGTGGGGTTGGCAAGGCAGCAGAGATCAGGATAATGGTGATTCTAGATTCGCCATGGGCACAGCTCTGTCCCCTCCCTGGAACCACCTCTACCCCAGGATAGACCATGGTTCTCCCTTGCCTCCCTCATAGCCTGCCAAGCATGAGAAGGATAGCTTGGAGCAACATTTCCAGAAGATTCTTCTCAACGAGTGCTTGTGGCTAGCCAGCCAGGGACAGAGCAGAGGCGCCTGCCCGAGTCGGGAGCGGCAGTGAGATGGAGAGAGAGGCGCAGTTCAGAAGACATTTCTAGAAAATGTTGCCGTGGCGGGGTGTGGGTCAGGAGACCTCCAAAAAGCTCTGGCTCGGCCTGGGAACCTAACAGCTTGCCTTGCACCAGATCGCTGCCTCCCGGCCCCCGCTCCCCTCTTCCTGCCCACACGAGCACCAGGACCTGCACTCCTCCTTCGCTTACGGGGGAAGTCATTGCCCAGTGACACTCCATCCAGTCATTCTGTTCTTGAGCTCAGCTTTCTCAAGAGCTCCCAGGTCAAAAATCCCCAAATCAGACCTGCACTACCCACTGCCAACTCCTGGCATCATTTGGGGGGCACCATACACAGCATCATCTTCCCCCTAGCCCCTGGCTGCCACGCCTTCTCAGGACTGCTGATATGTAGCCATGGCGACTCTTACTGGAAACATCTTCCAGCCACTCCTCCTTGCTCCTGCACCACCTGCCAGACCTGGTCTAGTCCTCTTTGGTACAACATGGCCTCCCTTACTCAAAGCAGCATTCTGACCCCAATCCCCCAGCTCACCTCAGTCTTCCTCTTCCTCCTCCAGCAGCCCCCACACTCCTAGGATGCCCACATGGTTTCAGGATTTTGTCTTCACCACAGCTTAGTATTTTGCATAGCACTATCTTACACTGCAGCATAAGGCACCTTGTTTTGTTTTGTTTTTAGGCGCGGTCTCAAGTTACCCAGGTTAGCCTCATATTTGATAGGTAGACAAAGAGGACCTTGAACTTCTGATCCTCCTGCCTCTACCTTCCAAATGCTGGGATTACAGACATGTGCCACTACACCCAGTTCATGCAGTGCTAGGGATCCAATCCTTGCTAAGCTAAGCTCCACCAGTTGTGTCCCGTACACAGCACACACCCGTTACTTCCGTTGCAGTTAGCTTGAGCAGAATTTAAAACTCATTTTTGCCCATCTGTGCACCTGCATTTCCAGTTACACGAGACTGCTGGCTCCCAGACAGCACAGCCAGAACAGCATGGAAAGGCCCTGCCTGTACCACAGGGCCATCCGGTGCTCCAGATACTCTCTCTCACCTAGAGGGTTCTTCACACTCTCAGTGTCTCAGGTCCCACCCAGGCAACAAGCCTCAGGCAAGGGGCCACTCAGACCAGTTCAGCAAAGTGCATGATTAGTAATTGTGGGGAGAAGGGACAAGATAGACCCGGAGAAAAGCCAGCTACTGGTCCACAACTCTGTGTGCTTTTGGGATCTCATCCCCTCTCTCTGATTAGCCATGTCTTCCAAGGGTCATGGGACACAGGCCAGCCATCTATTTTCAACTCTCTATAATCGTTTCAGTGAGCAGCCAGTGGGAAGGCCACGGGTCCAAGGCTTGGGGACCCAACACTCACAGCATAGCTTTCCCCCCGGGGTCCTGAGGATGGACAACAAAGGGGAGAGGTTGCGGGTGAGCATACTCACATAGGTGTCGTGATCATACAGTTCCACCACAATGCAGGGCGGGTGCTCGGCGACACTGGCCGGCTCACCGAAGATCTCTATCTCATAGAAGATGAGGGTTTGATCCCAGGTGGGGTTCAGGGTGTTTCTCTCCACCACTGTCTTCTGGCTTTGATGCAGGAAGGAGACGATGGCGTAGGGATCTGGGTGGGGCAGATGAGGAAGGAGGCAAGACTTAGCCTGTGGTCTGGGAGTGCCACAGCCACAAAGCCAGAGCATGGTTGTGGCCGCCATTTTGGAATAATAACACTCAGGCCAGATGCCATTTCTGAGGCCAGCCACAACCACGTGGAGGTGGAGATGGCCTGAAACTTCAAACCTTTCCTTTCTCATTCCTACCTGGCCACCTGGGTCAGATGTACCAGAGAAAGTGGGTTCCTGGATGACCCACAGAAGGGCAAAGATATGAAGGTTAGGTTCCCTAAGATACCACCACTGGTACAGGACTAGTTTCTTTCTTCAGCATTTCACCCCAGTTGCCACACAGAGAACAGACAGGAGATGCGCATGTGATAGCATGAACCAGTTTTGAGGCTAGGGCGCTGATACAGGCAGAGCTGACACTATCGTCGGTGGATGCAGAGTCGAGAGCATGACGTGAGCTCCTCACTGGCCCAAAATTCCTGAGCAGCCGGCCAGCCCCGACGGCCTGGGATCCAGCCAGCCATTTTCTCTGCCTTGTCCAAAGGCAAGTTGGTATGGTTGGAGCAGATTCCAGAATGGTGGCCCTCAAATGTGCAGGTACCGTGGAGTCACCTAGAATGCTTCCACGGCTCTCTTGCACATGTGACACAGCAGAATCGGGTAGGGTCCTTGCCTTTCTAGCAAGTCCCAGGCAACAATGTGGGAAGCCAGCGTGGGTGTACGGGATGTGTGAGCGTTGGAAAGAGGACAGAGCTCAGGGATAGGGTTCCGTTGGCTGCTCGTGGCATATGAACAGGTAGCCTGAGCTGGATGTCTGAGAAGAGCAAGCGCAGGGTCCTAGCACAGCTGATACCTTCAGCCCCAACCCTATCCAAAATGCCAAGCCCCCAGGCCAGTCCCCACACCGCCATTAACTTCCCGTGTGACCAAAGGGAGCTCCAGTGGCCTCAAAACGCTCAGAGCTGCCCAAACAATCCCATGCCAGGATGGGGAGGCTGGGACCTGGGCCAGCCTTTCTGGCCATAAGGAAACCAAGAGACCAACCAAAACCTCTGCACAGGAGGTGACAGAGATGGGGCTGGCGCCAAGCGACTACAGAAAATGTAGGAAGGTGAGGTGAGATTCGGGCTTCCTCTTAGGGTAGACAGCAAGGTCCGATACTGTGACTGCCTCTCGGGAGCCAGCTGTAAGGGCGACGGCATCTAGATCTAGATCAGCCGGCAGCGCCAGGCCCCTGTGGCAGAACCACACTGGGTTAGCCTATGGGCACTGAACCTGAGCCCAGCCCGCTAGCTCAGGAGCTGAGGGGCAGTGGAGGAATCGTGGAGGGCATCCCCTATGATACTGGCTTTGAACCTGACTCTGTGGTTGGAAGAGGGCAATGTGATGTCCTTAGCGGAGAGAGAGAGAGAGACTTCCCCGGGGGAGTGCCTCCCTGGCACAGACTCCCACACCCACACACAGGTCCTGGCAGGCTGGCCCCAAGCCCTCTTCCTTCTGCCCCTGGCAAGGCCTGGCGGCGTCTGTGCGTTTAATGAAACCGTCTGGCTGTGATACCATCAGCTCCAAGCTCGGCAGAGAACCTCTCCCAGTTCCAGTAAGGGAAGGAGGGCGCGTTCCGATAAATAAAACCATATTAGAGAGCCGGCGAAAAGGCCTCTTTTGTTCCCGCCCCCCGCCCCCCTATGCTTCCCAACGCTTTATTTTTATAAGCATGCGGGCCCCAGACCGACCGCGTTTACACAAAGGTCACAATTGCACATTGTAGCGGCCATGCACGTTGTATTGCTGTTGGCAGCACCCCCCACGCCGGCCTCCGAGCAGGCTGGTTCTCTCCAGCAGCTCCAGCAGCTCAGGCAATGAGCTCAGTGCTGGCGGGGGTGGGGGGTGGGGGGGGGACAGACAGGGGGCAGCTCACAAACAAAACTCACCCAGACCCACACGCGTGCACCCCACCCACCCATGGGAGGAACAAGGACAACAAAGGCATTGTAAAGAGCAGGCCCGGAGGCCTTGGGCCGCAGACACTGGGCTACTGTGTGCCCAGGGCCCAGACTCCACTACCACCCCCGCCCATCTCCCCATTCCCACCCCTGCAAAAGACATAAGCAGCAGCAAGGTGGCCGGATGGACTCACAGACACATCCTCTGTCAGGAGGTAGGGTCAGAGGGGAAGAGCCGGGTCCCCATGTTCATAGTCCAGCCAGCCTGAGGGCTTCAGGACCCAAAAGCTACAGCAAGCCCCATCCCCCACGGGGGACATGTTTGAACAGAACTCTCTGAGGACCACACGCTGCCTTTGGAAGGCTACTTGAGGGTACCACTGACTTCCCTCACAGGAACCTGTCACCCAGCCCCAAACAGGACAGGTTTTTGTATGCGTCCCGCTGGTCAGACCTTCCTGAGGCAGCTGGCACTTGCAACCTCATCAACCAGCCAGAGTACCAGAGCCGAGGCTGTGAGTGCTGGATGGTAGTACCCCTCTGCCAGAGAGGATACCGGATCTACAACATCAGCCTGAGATATCCCAGGTGGCTAGGGTTGGCCAGAGTCCTAGTCAGGTACTCTATGCCGTCCCCATAGGAAGGGGGGACTGTACCCCAGAAATCAAGACGATGCAAGTTCAATTTACCCATAGCGATATTGCTACTACAAATCAGGAAGGACAGGGGCAATGATGGCGCCTGCCTGTGACCCTGGGACCAGGAGACGACAGACAGAAGAATTGCGAGTTCAGAGCCATCTTTAGCTCCATAGTGAGTTCCAGGCCAGCCTGGATAACAGGAATCCCTGTCACAAAATAAAATAAAATTTAAAAAGAAAATGAAAATAAAATTTAAAATGTTTATAATTGTCAAACTCAGTGTTGGCAAGCAGTGGGTAAAGCGAGTGTCCCTTTTGGTCGGGAGCTACGTAGTGACCCTTCAGAACGCAGCTGGCAAGATGCCGGACAACATCAAACTGTAACCTTCCCCTCACGTTCCCGCGCATCAACCACGTTAGCCAAAGACTCGAGGCCCAAAGACGTCACTGCAGTGGCTCTGGTGACACGCCCTCAGGGACTCACGCACTGACTGGCTACTGCATGGTAATGCTAGGTAGGGTAGCTCAGCGCCCAGGATGCAGATGGAGGAGACACCAACCAAGCTGGGGGAGGATGGTCACTACCCACGTCAGGAGACAAAGTGACCCGACGTAACCAGAGGACATTTAAGAGTGTGGGTCAGTGTCACCCGGGTGTATCTGGTCAGCTTCTCTCAGATTCCAGCCATGCACGGGGAAAGCAGCCGGCCTGGGTGGCAGGGTGAAGCCAGCGCCAGAGCCAGGGCGCTGCAGTAGGAGGGATGGTGGGCAGACAACAAAGGGGCCTGGACTGGTGCTGAGAAATCTGGCTTGAGTCCCTCGTGCTCCCCAGTTCTGGGGAAGGCCTTGAGGAACACTGAAACAGGTTAGATGGCTCCTCCCTACACCATCCTGCTGCCCAGCTCCGCTGTGCATTGTAAAGCCTGGATCCTTTTCCCAGTCTCTTTCCCCGGAACCCTTTCTAAGTGAAGCGTTTCACGAGCCTCCAATGCAGTCTGGAAAACCCCTCCCCATGCCTGTCAGATAGATGCCTCCCCACACCACCCCCACCCGAGCCAACCTGAACAAAGTGCCTGGCATAGAAGGGGCGCGGGGGTCAAACAGCATCTAGACATCACAAGTCCAAGAGCAGGAAGTCCCTAATGACATCTGAATCCAGGGGTCCCTATGGCACGGGAAAGCTGAGGTTCAACAGACCCCACTGTGGCCTGCCCTAACAGGAACATCTCTCGGAAGCACACTGCTTCAGCTTCACTGGACCACAGGCCCGCAGAGAGATGTGGGACTTCATAAGTAGATCCCTCAGCTGACAGGTCACTGCATCATGTAGCATCTGGCCTATTGGACTCTATAACTGAGTTAGCCAAGGTTAGCCTCCGATCCCACTGGCCTGTGAGGTCCTCAAAGACTCTATATAATAAACAGATCTGGGTTCCCAAAATGTTGTATACAACCTTTCCCAAAGACCCTCTGTATGGAGTAGCAGAGCCATGGCTCCATCCAACACAGAAGTTCTCAGGGGAGATGGGGTAAAGCAGACAGCTTCTATCCTTCAACAGCATTGGTGTACACAGAACTAGGAACATGTGGTGTTTGGACTGTGTTGGGAGATGACATGATGCTGTCACTTTAAAGGGTGACAAAAATCTGGCAAGATGGACCCAGGAACAGAGCTGATGGCGAGTGATGTCTCAGTCCTTTGGAGTCAAAGCTTTCAGCTCAGAGCAAAGCATGTACCAATACCAGAGAAGTCAACAGTGATTAGATGCTTCTTATATGCTCTCTGTCTGATCTCTCCTGCACAGACACACAACTCAAGCACACTCCACAGACACTTTCCATGTGTCGAGAGTGGATGTGGCCACAGGGCAAGCCCCACTGAGGGACAGTCCTTAGTCAGGCTGCCTGAACAGCAACAGCCCACCAGCAGGCCGTTGGTGGGGATATGGTGGGAAGCAGAGGATGCTAGGCCCTGGAGAGCGGTGGGCATCTGGAAGATGCTCCCAGCAGTAGCCGTCACAGCTGGACCTTACCCTGGCCTCAGACATTCTGCCTTCAAACACCAGTTTCCTCCGGAACGCCAGCCAGTGGCTGGGCATAGCATCGAGCAGCCAGCCGTCTCAAGGTCAGTTCCCGGGGAGAAATCGCTTTGGTTTAGGGTTTGGGAGTGAAAATAAACACTTCGAGTTTTATAGGTTCCCCCGTGTTGGCTGCTGTTTTCCTTTCCAGCTGCTGCTCAATCGGGCCTTTCATTCAGAAGCCCGTGGCCTCTGAGGAAGCCCTGGGCAGCACCCTCAAGGCTCAAGGGACGTTTATCTGGGTGGAAAGTATGACGTCTCGCAGACCAGCGCCTGCTGACCCAATGCATGATCCACATGCTGAGCTCTGCTTCCCTGGGCCCCCATCCCGGCAGGGGCGGGGAGCTGCCCTTTAGAGTCCTCAGCCAGCTCAGTTCATAGAGGACAACCAGCCTTCCACCCTCGCCCACAAACCCTACCACTAGGAGGGAAAAGGCTGGGCTGGGAATAAGCCCGTGTCAGGATCCTAGACGTGGCCACTGTAAATGTCTAACTGCCCCAATCCTGACAATGTCTTTGTACAGAGAGCTGTCAGGACCCAGCCCAGAAGCCCAGAAGGGATGTACTACAGCCGCGGTGCTTAGCTGCGTGGGGTTGGAGAGCAGTGGTTGGGAGCACGGGAACCTGGACGCGAACTTCAGCTGCCGGGGAGAAGGAAAGGGAAGGTTCGGAAGGATGGGAACATGGCTGCGAGCAGTGCGGCCACTCTGTGACCAGAAGGCCACTCTCGGGGAACGCAGTCCCCTTAGCCCCAGGGAGGCTCTTGCAGGGGAACAACCTTGGACTTATTTTCCACCTCTATCACCTGTCAGGCATTTCAACTCCAGCAATCAACAGAGCCCACCTGATTCTGTATTTCTTTACCCATAAAAGAGTTAGGGCACCTAGCTGTCGGTATCTGCCTAGGTACACATCCCGGGGTGCTCGCGTAAATGTCTTTTCGTTAGATGTGTGGTGCTGGAGGTCCATAACAGGGAAACAAGGCAGCTCCCTGGGTGAGCTCCCAGCTGGTGGGGAGATTAGAGCAGATGAACCACACCTGAGCGCCACGGTGGATAAGGGATCGGAGAAATGGACTAGAGTGTCAGTGCTGGGGACAGAGGGGTCAGAGCAACTTAGGGGAGTCAGGGGATGTGTGATCTGGGTCTGAAGTTGAAATTGAGGAAGAAATGCATCCCAGAGTGAGAAAACACCAAATGCAGGGGGGCTTGCAATTGTGGATTGAAGCTGGTGGGGGGCAGGGCTCCTGGGTAAAGCTGTGTACAGAGATGGTACAGGCGCCACATCTCAAAGGCTTGTCGGACAAGGGCAAACATGATAGATTCATCTGTCAGGATCTATGCTTCAAAACTAGAGAGCAAGAAGTCCGGGTATGTTTTGGGCACTGTGGAAGGAAGCAGGGAGAGCAGGGGACCAAGAAGAAGAAGGACCAAGACGCTGCTGAAGCCAACGTCTTCCATAAAAGACCCCAGACCAGGCAGGCATCCCAAGAGCTGAGTCTAGGAGCATCAGGGCCCGGGAGCTGGGTCTAAGATGGGTCTGGGAGGGTAGGGG
>OZ030006.1:113178357-113278357 GCA_964023405.1 Apodemus agrarius | reverse complement strand
ACTCCTTCAACTAGACCATAGCAAAGCATGAGCTTTTTTTTTTTTTTCTGCTTGCTTTCAGCAGCTTGCTACCTCTCCAGTTTGTCTTCTGAAGGGAAGCAGGAAAGGCATGCAGAGACAACCTTTCTATCACATACACACACACACACACACACACACACACACACACACACACACGGTCATATCCCTGGCCCAGTGCTGGCTCCAGGGACAGAAAGCTCAGCATGTCCTACCTTGGGCAACATGGGCAGTTCAAGGACCAAAGGTCCCGGACAGGAGGACGTTAACGGGGTGGCTAACAGTGTTCCCCTCTGCTCAGGAGGCCAGGGTCTGACTCTGCCATAGGAGGAACACCACCCCCCCCCAGGATGTCTTGGCAACCAACAGGCTGCTCTGTATGTCAGAAGGGCAGAGCAGGACTTCTGGGGCTGCCCTTCCGGGAGGGCGTCCTGCAGTAGGTAAGGTGTGATCTGGGTAGGGGGAGCGAAGGAGGGCTGCGGGGGCAGGCGGGGAAACTGGAGTGGGGAATGCCTAGTGGGGTTCTGTGCACAGCCAGGTGTCCCGGGATGCCGCTGCTGGGGTCTCTGCCATCGCCCCTCCCCCTCCCCCGCCCCTGCCCAGCCTTGCTGGCCTAGGGCATTGGGTTTCCCACAGTTACATTCTTCACTCCATAGCTCATGCGGAGACTCCCAGGCTGGGGCTGGCAGCCATGCCGTCTGTGGCCACACACTATGTCCTAGGGCAAGCTGTATATGGGATCCTGTGGCTCCCTCCGTGGGGGACTGGGCGGCCTCCAACCCACTGCTGCCCGGCAGGAGGCCATGGATCCCTGAAGGAGCCTGAGGCAGTAAGGAATAGAAAGTGAGCCTCGGAGATGCTGGGGAGTGCCCCTAAATGTCCCCAAAGCGGAAGCCAAGCCTAGTTGGGCCTGCCTGGTACTGACCTCCAAGTCCTTCAACCAAAAGGAGGTGGGTAGGTTCTGGGTACCTTACAAAAGGGGCCCCCTCTCTTATCCAGATGAGATGTGGACCTAGAAAAGGCCCAACATCATAGCTGGGGTTCTTTGAGAGCCACCCACCAGGAAGCTTGCTCCGGTCTCAAAGGGGAGCTCTGAATGGCCCGTATTCTAGGGACCCTATCGGCACCCATGTGGGAAGGTAGGAGGGAGACAGTGAGGAAAGGCCGGGCAGAGCAATCACAAGCTTAGAAGGCTGGGGACAGTGCCTCAGATGCTACAGCATGGCTGGGGGAGGAATCAGCAAGGCCTCAGAGGAATGTTGGGACCATCCGGGAAACTTCTGGAACCTTCCCTGCACTGGCCAGGTCAAGCAGAGAGCCATAGGCTAGCACAAGTGGGTACCCTCTTCCGTCTTCCAGGGAAGACCACTCCCACCACAGGACAGGAAGAAGAAGCAAGACTAGCCTGGTGTCTGGGCCACTGGGAAGGACCTTACTAGCAGGAGCTAAGTGTCACCCATCTGTCCGTTCCCGCAGCAGGGCCAGAGACCCGAGGGTGACTAGTGCTGCAGCTGCCCCATAGCCACAGAGTAGATCATAGACCGGGTCTCCGCAAGGCCATTATTAGACAGACAAGGAAACCGTCTACACTTACAACCTAAGAAACTATCTTTCAAAACAGAGGTGGTAGCACACGCCTATAGCCCTGGCCCTTGGGATCCTATGGCATGAGGGAGCAAGAAGTTCCAGGGCAGCTTGAGGTACAGCGTGAGTTCGAGGACAGCCTAGGTTATCATGAGACTCTGTCTAAAAAAAAAAAAAAGTCAAAGAAAACAAAAACAGAAAAGAAAAGAGAATCCACACACATCCGGGGAGGTGCCTCACATGCTCCGAGCCTGCACAGGGGACCTTGCCTGGGCCTTGTCTGGAGAGCTGGCAGTTGAGCTTGGCTGGCAAACCCTCAGATGACCCCTCAGATCTCCTCTATCTTCACTGTGACCTCATCAGCAACTCTGCAGGGACAATGGGATAACAGAGATGGACGGCTTTCCCTGGTTCCCATCTAAAGTCAGTTCAACCGAATCAACAAGTTGTCTTCAAACTGGCTTCCTAACGGAGCCTGCCTCCTAGGGCTGACTAGACATCATCTAGAAACAGTCAGCAGCTACAGGTGTCTGTGGAGTGTGTCCTAGGATAGGACATGAGGGACCTTCCACAAGCAGCCAGACCGTTCACACCTCCTCTACCGTGGGCCATGCAGGGTCTATCACAGATGCAGTGCCCATCAGAGCGTGACGTGGTGACAGGCCATCCAGGACTGACATTGGCTCTGGGCCAACAGAGTTTTATTTGCCAAAACAGGCCGTGGGGCAGATTTGGCTGGTGGCCCACAGTGTGTTAACCCTGTCTCTATTCTTGTTTGGCTCTGTCATTATCTTCCCCGACTGATGGGCGAAAAAACTAAGGTTGAGGAGCGGCTCGTCTCTCCGCTGAAGTTAAACAGTGGATTCTCTAATGAGACCAAGGTTTCCCTCCCAGAATCCATCAGTTCAGAGCATCTAAGCAACGTTCTGGATAACTGCAGAGGGCTGGGTGCCAGGCTGGGGCCAGAAGTCACACCCAGGACCCAGAGCACTCTCCTGGCTGCCACCGCACAAGACAGCAGGCCAGACCAAGGAAAGAAAGCCCTTTAAAAGAGGGAGTGAACTGGAGACCTCCCTTCCCAATCAGGTTTTAAGTAGAATAACAGGCAAGGGTGCAACCCCATTCAATTTGCAGCTGGAACCAGGGTTTGCGATCAGCCGCTAAAGTCTTCACTAAAGTCTTTGCAAAACGACTGCCTGAGAGCTTCATGGAGCTGGGGCGTGCACAGTGCCACGTGTGGGCTGATTCCGGCCCGGTGTCCTCCCAAGGTCTCCTCCCTCTGTGCACATGTGCAGGCTGCGGAGACATCCAGGGCAGGGTCTTTCCTGTGCCAGCTGCCTCAAGAATTTCAACAAGTGTCTGTCCCACTGCCTGGAAGTGCCCTGATGCTTCACATCTGTTTTCTTAGAATGACTGTTAATAATGCCCCAGGCCAGATTTTTTAAAAATTAGGAATAGAAGAACATAGACCCTCTATGTGTGTGATGTCAGACTCAGGGCTCCAACTGTGCAGGCACACACACACACACTCAGGGCCTCAACAACTTAAAACCCAGATTGGAGCAAGACAGATACAGAGCCCATATATTTAGGGGGGCATTATCAAACTGTCCTCTCTAGCAGGCAAACAAGCAGGATGGGAGACCTCTGTTTGAATGGGGAACCAGCCCTGAAGGCCCAGCTAGCACAGTGCCAGGTAGGGAACAAGTGCTTGTTTCAGATGGTCAAGAGTCCATGGGATCTGGGCATGGGACTCTGGGTAGACTGCTTGGCTAACATGAGCAAGGCCCTGGGTTCAGTCTGCAGCACAATGTAAGGTCGTATGGGGAGCGCATACCTGTAATCCCATCGAAGAGGTGAGGAAGATCAGAAGTTCTAGGTCATCCTAGGCTACATAGTGAGATCAAGACCAGTCTTGGATACACAAAATCTTATCTCAAGATAAAACCTGGGGGCTGATATACAAGGTAGTCCTCCAAGAAGTCGGCCACCTCCACTCTTAGCTATTCAGGAGGCAAATCTCTGAAGGATGTCTCACACAGGGGGAACAGATCTAGGAACTGGGCTGGGGGTACCAGGCACACAGCATGGCTTCATCCAGATCTGAGATGGCCCCAACCTGGCCAAGCCACACGGGACCTCATTTCCAGCCAGCTCAAGTCTTGAGTTACTTCACACTGGCACTAGCCTTTCCTTGACCCCCTTCCCAGCCCTTACAACTCACAGCTGCCCTTCCCTGCCAACGGCCCAGGGTGGTAACACCTGTCTCGAAGGGTTCTCATGACTTTGGTCTCAGCCAACCTACTACAGGCACTGCAGGCTTCCTGGGTGGCAGCTTCCCTGGGCGGTGAGATAGATTCACCACACATGGTTGCCCCAAAGAACTGAGCTGCCTGTCTGACTTAGTATCTGACTTAGTATCCTTACAGGGAGTAGGGATAACCAAGGATGCTAGCCTAGCCCAGAGCAGCCTTCTGATGCTTTAGATCTTCTCTCCCTAGGGCTACCCCCAAAGCACCCTGGGAGAGGGAAGAGAAACACCAGGGAAAGTGAAGATGAAAATAGCAGTTGGTGGTCTGGCCAAGAGTCAGAAAGTGCCTGAGGAGGGGGAAGGAACCCTAGGTAGGTTCTGGGACAGATGCTGATCTGTTTCTTCTGTAGTAACATTCAGGGCTTGAAGAGCCATCTATAATGACATCACTAGACCATAGCTGCACCACCCAGTGTGACAGGAACTGCACTTCCTCATTCTGATTACTTTAGGAAAGAATTCAAAGAGCCATGTGTGGCTAGGAGCTGGGCTAGCTGTCCCCAACTGTAAATGCCGGGCTAATGTCAGCATACAAGGCAGCATACAACCCTATCTGCATGAGCTGTGATGTGCGATTAAAAAGACACCAAGATATGGTAATTCTTTCTGAGAAACTTGGATGTCCTAAAGGAATACATAATGCCAGGGGCCTGACACTAGAATTTAACCATCATCCAGACACATATGCAAGTATCAGATCTGCCAAGGGTCAGGAGAACACACACACACACACACACACACACACACACACACCACACGGGGGTGGGGGGATGCATCCAACTTCCCAAGGTTCCTGCAGCTCCAAGGCTCACATGTCACATGCACCTTTGAACATGGAAGACTTTCTCAGCTCTAGAAGGCACCAAGGCCGCCAGCACATGCTTCAGGCGGTCTCCTCCCTCCCTGCCTCCCTCTCCCTCCCAGCCAGGCTGCCTCCGAGGCTCAGGAAGCTTTGCCCCTCTTGCAAGGCCAAGTGCAGAGGCAGGGCTTGGAAAAATCCTTGTGCCTGGAGGGCAGGCCTAGGGCAAGGGCGACAGGACAGATTCCGTGAGCTCATCCTCAGCAGCCGTCACCAGAGTTCCCAGAGAGGCTGGTGGCGTCAGGAGGGGGGGTGACTGGGTGGGAGCCGGGCGGTGGTGGTTGTGGCGGCAGCAAGGGGTGTGGGGTAAGGAGGAGGCTGATGGAACAGGCTATAATAGCGGCTTTGTACTCCGATTCCCAGCTCCCTGGGAACGCCAGGAAG
Source organism: Apodemus agrarius (assembly GCA_964023405.1). NCBI lineage: Eukaryota > Metazoa > Chordata > Mammalia > Rodentia > Muridae > Apodemus > Apodemus agrarius. Next base: position 113,273,201 of record OZ030006.1, on the reverse strand, counting down.
ATTATGAAACCCGGTGTCTTTGGGAATGCCAGGATATTAGCTGGAAAAAGAATAATACGAAAATAAAATAATGCGCGGGATGGAGACAGCAGGCGCTTAGCAGACTGAGCCAGGGCCTCCCGCTCTGAGGAGGGAGCCAGGCTTGGCCCCTGCAGCTGGTGCTAACGAGCAGACAGGGCCTGCCTTCCAAAGAGACGATTTCCAGAGGGAGCTGGCAGACCAGGCCCAGCCCTGCCAAGGATGCACAGGCCAGGGGAGGGGTAGTAGAAGGCATAACCAGGCCTGGTGCTGGGGCCCAGACATTCAAACCCATCAGATTCCCAGGAGGTTCCCTTAACTCCACCCACAGTCCTTCCCTGGCTCTTTTGAGATCTCTATAACCTCCTCCAAGCACCTCCCCCTCAGCATGGTCACCCTGGAATAACTATAGAACAGCTGAGACAGAGAAGGCAGCGGGTTTATTCACACTCACACCTAAGTATCTCTCTCCCAGACCTAAATCACACAGGAGCTCGTCATGGGCCAAGCTACTAGCATCAGATACACCAAAGGGCAGCAGAGCAAGTGATTTTATCTTGCCTCATCATCCATGACTCTGGTCATACACCCAGCGTCTCTCAGAAAAGCATCTAAGTGGAGGCCAATGCACGCTCTCTTCTGTCCTCATTACTCAAAGATGGCCCTGGAGCAGCAGCAGCAGCGGCAGCAGCCCTTAGGACCTTGTTAGATGTAGAGATTCTCGGTACCCAACCCAGACACGGCATCAGAGCCGGCATTGTATCCAGTCCTTAGTGATTTCTGCTCATTAGCCTGCACAGTCACTGCTAATCTTCCAGGGCTGCTGAGATCATCTCTTCCATGAGTGAGATAACAGAGTCCCAGAGGCACGGGAGGCAGAAGCAGCAGGATACAGAGCACCCCTGAAGCCTGTCACCCTACCATACCACACTTACACCTAGTTCAGGGCAGGCATCAGCAGACGTCAGGGACCAGCAGTGGTGCCCTGGCAACAGAACACCAGGCAATCTGTCCTGAGATGAGTTCTTGTCCCTGGGCCAAGACACCAGAATGTTCCAGGGCAAGGCCAGGAAGCTTAGACCATCTAGTAGCACGTGAAGGTGACTGTAGAAAGATGTGGTATGGGGGCATGCGGGGTATGGTTCTGAGTCTGGGCACTCATGTATCGTGAGCATGTGAGGCTGAAAGGATTCCGTGTGCTTTCATGTGGATGAAGTTACAAAGTGATCCAGGCAGTTACTACCAAAAAGGATAATGGCTCCGTCTAGACACTGAACTCCTAAGGACACTGCAGAACTCTGTGTGATGCACCATAGCAACTAGACTGTCTCCCTCAGATTCTCTGGCAGTCATGGTGCCCAGAGATGCAGAGGGATTCCTGGGGCTGGTTCCTTCCACGTGTCATAAGCTAATCACAAATGAATCAAAAATCCATCAGCCCTCCCATGTCTGTCAGTTTGTCGTGTGACTTCATTGATTCTCCCACGACATGCTCCCCCATAAACAACAGAGTAGTCAGTGTCTCTGCTTCTGGGAAATCTCACGGCCACCCTGCCCCATTCCTCCAGTCATTACTTGAAGAATCTTGGGCCCACGTCTCCTAGATTTGCTTAACTTCCTTCCTCCAAGTCCCACCCTGCTTCGGTACCTGTCTTCATGCATGTGTCTCTGGGCACCTCTAGCCATGTGTCCCACCCCTCCCAGCTGAGCCTCAACCCCAGCTCCTCCTGCTTCCCTGCCCTGGTGGCCCGTCTGGCAGCTGGGCAGCCACTAGATCTGCTCTCCTCACACAGCTACGCCGAATGTCAGCCTCGCCAGGGCCAGCAGTGAACTCACAGCAACGCCAGTCTCACCGTGTGGCCCAGTGCTCTCAGCTCCCTCCCCATCCAGCATCACTGAGCCTGACACCCCCGTGTGTCCCTCTGCCATTCCAAATGCCACCTTGGCCCTTGGTCTCCTTCTTCATGTGGCTGTCTCATCCCTGGATCTTTGGCCAGGATATTATCTCCCTCGGTGACTTCCCATAGCTACTTTATTCACGGTCCCCAATCCCTGCTCCAGCCAGCCCTCACCTATGCTCAACATGTTCCCAGCTCCCCGGTATCCATAAGAGTCCCGGACCTGCCCTACGGAACTCTCTGCCTACCACTCTTCCCAGTTTCTTTTCCTTTGCAGAACATCCTCTATCAAACCTAAGGATGCTGCCAATCACGGAGCCCAAGTGTGGTCACCCGGAACCTCCCACCTGCCGTCGCAGGCACAGGGCCAGGCACAGGTACCCAATCAGCTGGGGCCATTCTCTTCCCAGAGTGGAGCCACTCTGGGCTCTCCAGATGGGAGGAGGGTAGCGTGACTTTGTCTAGCTGTGGCTATCGGGATGTGTGGCATGTCTTCTGCCACCAGCAGCATCATTACTACCAAGAAGAAAGCGAGCCCTGAAAACCTCAGTTTCCTGCCACCTAATACCTGGCTCCTCTCCAGCACTTTCCAGCTAGGTGAGGCCCAAAGACCCTTTGCTCTCCAGCCCATAAGAACGGAGTCTCTCTATAGTGTCCACGCTACTCATCTCCCCAGTCTAATTGGAATGAATCTCCTCCCTTCAGTGCCTGCCCGGCCTTCCTCAAGCTCTTCCTACTCCACCTCCAGCCTCAGCCACAGGACCATCCCGAGACCCTGCCAACTGCCCAAACCAGGCCACGACAGGACAAAGACAGCCACCACAGCCCCGCTTCATGGAAACCACAGATCTCTCTCATCTTTTCCTGTCCTGGCTGACAGCTGTTTAGTGGCCCACAGCTCTCTGATGATTCTGCTTCTCTTCCGGGCTTTGTCTAGGACTAAAAGGTTCTCTCTACGAGCCTGTGACACACCTGGCCTCCAAAGGGTCTCCTCTCCTGCAGTGCTGAGATGGAGAGCCTCTCTGGCCAGCCTTTGGGGGCCACCGCTGGCCTCTACCTCCTTCTCGGCATCCATCCATCACATCCTGGACTCACCCCACTAGATTCTCACAGGCCTTCCAGCGGCCCTGACCCACTGATATGCACGTATACACTGATACAGACAACCTTGTGTGTGCAGGCTAATAATAGGGCCTGCTTCCCAGGTTCACACCCCAGAGCACCTACAAAGAATGCACACATAATGCCGGCTGCACGTCAGAAGTGGCGGTCTCATTCGGGCCTTTCATCCCATCCCATCTCCAAGAGTCTCTAGTCCAGCAGAACAGAGAACAGACTGTATGTTCTCTTCCTGGGACTCATCACCCAGATCTTGAGTAACCTGAGCCAACCTCAGTACTACTAACTATGAAAATGCGGCAGGGGACAGAGAGCCATCCAAGAGTTCCCTTTCACAGGTGTGTATCTCCCCTAAGCCCTAGCAAGTCTCTGCCTGGGGAGAACTAGGTCCAGCCGAGGATCTGCCACGGTCACCAAACCTTTCCAGTCACTCCCAGACTTCTCCCATCAATCCCAGCCCATCTCTGCAGGGTGCTCCAACTCCCTTGGCTTTGCTGTCTGGTGACACTCAGAGGCCCAGGCCTCCTCCCTCTGTGCTCATCTTCACACTCAGGGAAGCGGTTGGTCTTCCAGGGTCAAGAAAGAAGCTGTCTTATTTTAGGAAGACACCCAGAACCCTGTTCACTTGCCACATGCCACCCCACAGGGACCAAAGCCAGGATGGCTGGCCAATGTTCCATCTAAATGCCGTGACCTTGGGGGCTCCATGCCTGTCCCACATCAGCCTTGGAAGGGCATGCTGTACCCCACCCAAGCCCAGCCAGAGGCAACCCAAATGTACCAGGGCCCCCTCGAGGGCAAACACAGCTGCGGGTCCCGTCTTCTCCAGAGGCTCCATGCGGCGGCGCCAGCGGCGGCGGCGGAAGGCATCTGTCTTGCGGTACTCCAGGTGGAACTTCCAGCCAAAGAGCGAGGCGTACTCCCAGCCCTCGCCCTCGGCCTCTGCCTGCCTGTGCTGCAGGAGAGAGGAGGCAGCTAAGAGGGAGAGACAGGGCAGGATTCCAAGAGGTAAGCCTGGAAGAGCCACCTGGGAGAAGGTGGCTTTGAGCAGCCTCGGGTCGGAAACCCAGGAGGGAAAGGAGGCTCCTGGGCCACGAGGTAGCCGAGGAGGCCAGTGGGGACAGCAGAGAGCAGCTGGGCCAGACACTGGCTTCGTCGGGGCTGTTTATTTGAACTAGGGGTGGACTGCCCAAATCCAAGCTCTCCTTGTTTCCTTTTTCTCCTTCACATCCCAGCTTCTAAACATAGAAATGGTTCTACAGTTCAGAGGCAAAATGTGGAGCCTGCTTCCCAAACTCAGACTCCTTCTCACCAGGATGTGGACCTAGGCCAACTGTGAGGGGCGCTTGCCTCTCCTCTAAAGGGATCCTTTCCCACAGGAAGCCTGGAAATGCCTGGCCCTGGGCCCTGGGCCCTGTGAGAGAGTGACGTAGCACTGCTGTTAGATATCAGCTCGGTCTGAGCCCCTAAGCAAAGCCCACACCTCTAACACCTGGATGTCCTCCACGGGGAGAAAGAGCTGTCAGCTTGGTCCACAGCAGCTTGTCCAAAACACGTAACTTTCCTCGGACTCCAGACATCCCTCTCTAGATCCTCTGCTCAAAGGAAGAAGGAAGCCAGCTCCCCTAAAGATTGTACTTAGAGGGGGACAGGCCTGGTTCTGCTACCCAAACCCCAATGTGTTCTTAGGGATGGAGAGTAGAAACCAAGAGGATTCAAAGAAGAAAGTGCTGAGGCCAGGTTAAACAGAGCGTCCCAGGCTGGGACAAGCATATGTGGTCATGTGTGCTCCCAGGGAAGTCCTGTGAGCCCGCCCTGTGTTCAATGGCGTGTTCCAGGTAAACAAGCCAACACATTCACACTGGGTTCTATCATGGGCACCCAGAAGTGTGGGCTCAGGACACAGCCCCACTACTAGTAAGCCACCTCCCTGTGGGGACGCGTGTGTCACAGGACATCCACCAGACAGTGGCCGATGGCAGACAACTCAGAGGGTATATGTCCCATCCCCTGCCTCCAGGCAAGGTATCTGTGAGGTTCAAGGGCCCCTGCTGGCGTGGCTTGCCATACATAGCATAGACTCCATGTTATGGAGTCTGCCTCTAAGAAGCCAAACACAAGGCATTTCTTTGACATCCCTGAGTCTCCTGGGACTGTCAGTGAACACTGACGGAAAATTCCATCAGAGACTCATATCTGCTCTGTATGTTTGCGGGCACGAGTGCCAGGTGTGATCTGTGAAGCCGGGTCCGACCCTACAGGCTTTGAATGTGGTCTGTGTTGTGGGGGTGTGATCTGTGTGCAGCGTGTGACCCATATTTTCTGTATGCTAAATTTATCTGGGTGTGACCTGTCAATGAATTCACTGGGTCTTGCGGTGATTTGAATGAGTACGTCCCCCGGGGAATTTGAATACTGGGATCCCCAACTGATGGCACTCTTCCAGGGAGGTTCAGGTGGTATAGCCTCGCTAGAGAACTGTGTCTCCAGGAGTGGACTTTGAAGTTGAAATCCTCCCGCCACTTCCCGCTTCATGCCCGTGTTTCCGGTGTGAGCTCGGGCTTCCTTCCAGCTGCCTACTCATTGCTACTATTGCCTCTCGAATAGGATAGACTCTAACCCTCTGGAACTGTCAGCCCAGACAAACTCCTCTTCTATAAGTCGCCTGGGTCACAATGTCTCATCACAGCACCATATCTACATAACTATAACTAATACAGAGCTATAGTGAATGCTACAAGCTCACTCGCTTGACTGTTCATGCGTGCAGGTCTACCCTACGCCTCCATCTGGAAGCCCCACTCCCATCCACCCCCCCACTGGCTCACCCTCTTCAGTGCCTCCATCTGGCTGAGGTCCCTCCTGCGCAGTCGGACCCAGCGCCGACGCCTGTGAGTGTAATACATCTTCTCAACAGGGACCCAGTGCTTTGGCTTCCGGTCTGGGGGTATGGTGATGCTGTACTCCCATCCTAGGAGGCGGGGCGAAACCTGTTAGTCGCTGTCAGCAAATCTCCATCTCTCCTAAGCTCTCGCTCTTCGGAGAGCAGTCTCAGACCCCGAGCAACTAAAAACTCTGGGCCTAACTGATAGCTTGAAGTAGCGGTGTGTTCAGGAAGTTTCCCAAGTGAATTCGCCCACTGAAAGCCAGACAACTGCCTGGGGCCTACAGCTGTCTCCCTGGCACACTAGGGAGGGGCTGGGGCGGGGCCCCAGACGGTATGTGTTCCCACCTTGCTCATCAACAGCCCGATTGAGGTCTGTGGACCATTCTTCATCTTCCCACTTCCAGCCCAGCGGGCATTCAATGTCATCCTTCGGAAGCATCTTCTCCCCATTCTAGAGAGACAACGGGCAAGCGTGAGGAGATAGGCTGGGCACCCACATGATTTGAGGTCACCGTTCCTCTGGAGCACAGAGCAGCCATCTCAGCAAGTAGAGGCAGGAGAGAAAGAATCCATCTTTCTGAGTCATGGGCTCTCTGTGGGACCCAACACCCAAGACCTCCCCTCCCAAAAAAAGCATACACTGCCCACCCGCAGCAACACCTTACCACATCTGTGTAGTTGTCACTCATGTAAATCCACTGGCCTCCAGGTAGCCGGGTCTGGTTCTCAAACACCTCCTCCACAAAGCTCAGGTGGCCAGCGTCAGCATCATGGAGCAGGCTATTGGGGGGGCGGGGTGAGGAGTAACAGGGTCATTCCACTATCTTCTGCCTCCAGGAGGGCACATACCTCAGTCCGCCTACACTGTCAACCTCACTTTGACACAGATGGAGGCAGAGTGCAAAGAAACCAGAACAGAGAGTGAAAAGGAGGCCCAGAACAAGAAGAGATGGTCACAAGTCAAAGAATGTGCCACCCGAGATACAAGAAGAAAAGAGGGACCAAAAGGAGGCACCGAAGCCCAATGGGTAGCACTGAGAAAATGTCACCAAGCTAGACTTCATCAAGATTTAATGCTTGATTCTGGGTTATACTGTAAGCTCAAGAAAAAGTTCCTGGATGTCACCCAGCTATAAAAAAGAGGACAGAGTGACCGCGGAAGCATAGAAGGACTGCACGAAGCGGGGCTTCTCAGGGGAGCAAGTGGGCTGGAACAGGAAATGCCGGGTATGTGCAGTGACAGGGCATTGTTGTGTCATGGAGGACAAGGCACATGGCTGGGTGAGAACTCCAAGGCGTGCTTAATAATGAAGGACTCTGTGTATGTGTGAATACGTGTGTGTGCATGCATACACACGGCATATGTGCGAATGTGTGTGTGTGCATGCATACACACGGCATATGTGCGAATGTGTGTGTGTGCATGCATACACACGGCAGGGGCAGATTTGTGGGGGGAAGGCTCTGCACACATACTACGACGTGCATGTGGAGGTCAGAGGACAATCTTGGGTGTCAGTCCTCCCCATCCATCTGTTTGAGGCAAGGTCCCTAGGTTGTTTACTGATGAATATGACAATCCAGTTGGCCCAAAGGCCTCAAGGGGTTCTCCTGTCCCTGCTCCTATCTCCTCATAGGAGGGTTATAGACAGGCGCCGCACTGGGCTTTATCATGGGCTCCCCAAGTCCTCACTTTTGTATGACAAGTGCTTTGCCACCTGAGCCATCCCCGGACACATAGCACTTTATTTCTGAGTGAACTATTCCTGCTAAGCCCCAGCCCCGGGAGGGTCCAAACCACAGTCTGCCCAGCGAGGAGCAGGCAGAGGATTCACTAGGCCCCAGACCTGGGAAGGACTGAGCAGAAGGGGGAGCAATGGTTGGGTAGCTAGCCTAGCCCCCCACACCATGGGACTACCACTCACGTCTTCTCTGGACACACGAACCAGTCTCCTGCCCAGGCCCAGCCAGCTGAGGGGCGGAAGCTATCCTTTGGAAGTTTGATCTTGCCTGTGACGTCAGAAAACTTGGGGTAGGTGAGGCCCGTTGTGCCCCAGTTCCCGACCAGCGCCAGCTTCGTCTGGTTCTCATACTGTAGAGCAAGAAAAGAGGAGAGGTGAAGGGTCACACATCTTCAGAACCCAAGGGCCAGTAGGCTGCCAGGCACTCACCGTTTCGGCAAAGACAGAGAGCTTCCCTTCGGCAAACTGATTGAATTCCTTCTCATCCACAGAGAGCCCAAACCAGAGCTTGACCCGGATCTGCACCGGCATTCGGGCCCCAGGAACGCCTTCCATAGGATACTGGGATCAAAGAAACACAAGCACACACAGACCCTCAGGTCTGGGAGTAACAACTCAACACCCAGTCAGGTGGACTCTGTTGGGGGACTACTCCAAATGTCATAGTTTTTCTCCCCAAGAGTCCTGTTCATCAAAAAGACAATAGCAACCATGTAGGGACTCCCTACAGATGGAGTCATATCTACAATAGGGTCTCTAATGTCCCCGCCCCCACCACCTACATCTGTCATTTGGGGTAACTTTCCATTGCAGTGGACCAGGCTCATCTCTGCAAGGTCCCGTAGGGCAGCCCCATAAGCCATCCGAAGAGTGGCTCATGTAACCAGGGAAATGGAGATTTCATTATTGGATGTTAACTAATTTAAATAGCTCTGTGTGGCTGGTGCGCTGGACAGCACCGTCCTAGAAACAGCCGAGCGCCAGGAGAGGAGCAATTAAAGCCACTTCGCTTCATTTTCAGTACTTCATGCTCTGGCGAGGCGCGAGCACTGCGCCCAGTGTCCCCACAATTTCAAGTGCTTATCAGCATGTTAACCACTCTGCGCTGTTCAGCTGGTTTTTATCCCAGAGGCTTCAGAAGCTCTGCCAAGCGGAATAACCACAACAACCCAACATTTAAAAACACATATATGTTCCCTGCGATTACTTCACCGTTTGACTGAAACCAAAGGTCAGATTCGGCCTTGGGGAGCAGAGTTCCTCCCTCTTAAAATGACACCCTGTCTCCCTAGCAGAGACAGCGTGGTGAGGGATACCTCACCGAATGAGAGAGCAGAGGGGAGTCTGGGGGGGTTCAGAAGAAGCCAGGATGAGGGTTCCCAAGCTGGTGGGAAGGCCTGGACCCCTTGAGAGAAGGCTTGGGAAGTGGCACAGGCCATTGTTGGCTGACCCTCTCAGGTTCCTCATGTCCACCTACTCTCAGTTGTCCCTTGGAGAAGTGTGGTGACATTTCTTACCCCAGAACTCCCTGTGGTCTCCACTTCAGCCGTCTCCTCCCTCAGGGTGGCTAGCTGTCCTTTTCCCTCCAAGCCACCAGCCCTTGGGACATGGCAGGAATTCCTGCCCCCCCTTTCCTCCTCCACCTCGAACTCCCCACCACCAGCCTCCCCCAGACGGGGCCAGCCTTCCCAACCCAAAATAGCAACAGCAAATAAAGAAATGTCTAGTTTGGGGCTCCTCTCCTCCGCTGGCGATCACTTTTTCCAGCTTGGGTTTAAGTTAGGGAACACCAGTGTTTGCTTGGTCTCTGCCCGCTGCCAACATTTTTGTAGCGCTTGCTCAGGAGCTACTGGCAAGCTCACGAACTCCGTGGGGAAGACTTCGAGAAACAATTCTATATCCTTTTTTTCCCCCCTTCGCTTGGAATCAGGGAACATTTTCTGCTCACATTCTCTTAGAGGCGTCAAGGGCCAAGAGGTCAGAATGGAGGTAGAAATGCCACAGAACCTACCAGCCTATTCCCACACTGCCTCCCCTTCCACACGCCACATACACAAGGAAAGGGCGGCCTATGGGAACAGTAGGGAGGACAAAACTGAGGTTAGGATCAAACAAAGAATGTCCTCAGATGGTCTGGGAGCAGGTGGGAAGGTCATGAGGTCATGGTTCCTGCCAAACACACACACACACACACACACACACACACACACACACACACAAAACCCTTCCCCTCTGAAAGGCCAATCTCCCAGTGTACCCATTATCTCAGTGCCAGCTGTCTTAGGGTTATCATCGCTGTTATGAAACATCATGACCAAAAGCAACTTGGGAAGGAAAGGGTTTATTTGGCTTACACGTCCATAGTGGTGTTCATCACTGAAGGCAGAGGCCATGGAGGAGTGCTACTTACTGTTTTGTTCCTCGTGGCTTACTCAGCCTGCTTTCTTATAGCACTCAGGACCACCAGCTCAAGGGTGGCACCACCCATCATGGTCTGGGCCCTCCCCCATCAATCACTAATTAAGAAAACGCACTATAGGCTTGCCTACAACCCGATCTTATGGAGGCATTTTTAAAACTAAAGTTCACTTCTCCCGGATGACTTTTGTTTGTGTCAAGTTGACATAAAACTATCCAGCCTAGGATGCAAGTCCAGGTGCTGGAGCAAGGGACAGCCCCAGAAGGAAGTGGAGAGCAGAGGGGGAGAGGAACAAGCATCCACTGACCACCTAGTTCACCGGGTACTCCCAGCATGGTCTAATTCCGTCCTCAACTGAATTAGTAAGGTGAACAGCCTCAATCTCACTTAATAGGTGGGAAGAAAGTAGGCTACTCAGAGAGCTTTGGTGAGCTCCCTAAGGCCAGATAGAACTCCAGCCCGCACTGACAAGCCATTCACACGGACTGTGCAGCTGAAACCAGCCCTCTCTTCCTACCCTGAGGGGCAAGAAGAATGCCTGGCCAACAACAACAACAACAGCAGCAGCAGGTAGGGCAGCAGCCAGCAGACGGCTCAGCTCAGAAGAGTCACGCTGAGATGTGGTCAGTGGCGACCCCCTGGAAGCTCGGAGGTGTGTGATGAAGAAGGGAACAGCTGCAAGAGAGGCTTTGGGGCAAAGGGCTGGATCGGGGGCAAGGCTGAGGGGGCGGGGAAGGCAGAGGCACGAGGAGCAGCTAGAGGCGAACAGCTGGCTGCCTGGCCACTAAGAATCGCTGCACACAGAGAAGGCATCTCATGAGGGGCGCACTGTGTTCTGGTCATCTGGCCACAGCTATGACCAAAGCCACCTGGGCTCTGTATAAGAATGGGAGCCCCCCCCCCAAGCACCCACGCGCTTTCCCTTCATCTACAGTAGCTGAGGCCACTGGAGAGGAGCTGGAGGCCGTCTTAGAAGCCAGGAAGGATTCTTGAAAGAGACCACCCCCAGTAAGCAATAAAGTCTTGAATATACACATAAATATACACAAGCACGCACGCACACACACACACACACACACACACACACACACACACACACGGGGGGGGGCTTAATTTGCAGCTACTACTTTCACCTCCTCCTCTCCTCCTTCTCTTCCTCCTCCTCCACTTCTAACTACATCTTATGCCCAGGCCGTTCTCAAACTCATTGTGTAACTGTGGATGATCTTAAACTCCTGGTCCTCCGGCCTCCACCTCCCAAGTGCTAGGATGACAGGCAGGGGCCACCACACTTTGTTTTTCTAGTTTATTCCAACCCCACATCCCAGCACCCACCAGCAAGCCTCCTAGACCCACTGCATGGGATCTGGAGAGTTTGGAGGGACCTGAAGAAAAAGAAAGTTATTTTACTCAATTACTCCTTCCAGAACAGGACTGGATGGGGGGGAGGGGGGTCAGGGGAAGCTGAAGGGCCTTGTGTGGAGAAAACCCTGCGGTGACCCCAGCAGAGAGAACACTCACTTTCAGAAAGATGGTCTGCAGCAGCCCACAGCTCCTGCCGCAGTAGCTGGGGCCCCGGCGGGAGAAGAGGACGTCATGGGCGGGCACCCGCTGGTAGGCCACCCGCTTGTCACCTTGCAGCATCCAGATGATGATATCCGGCAGGCTGTTCTGGGGCTGGAGACGGGGGTGGGGGGGGTGGGGGGGCGCGGCAGTCAAGGTGGGGGTGGTGACACGCACAAAGGTCTTGCCGCGCTCACTCAGCTCCCACCCCACACTGCCCACTCGGGGGCCCGCGTTTGGCCCTCTGCTCAGAGAGGAGCCCCCCCACAACTGTCTCTGAGATGCCCATGCCTTTCTGGGAAGATGCTGCTACACAGAGCAGGGAGGGTGTGGTCTGCTAGATGTTCCTCCTTCTTCCTCCTGCTGACCCTAGGACCCTAACCCTCACCCTCAGCCTAAGGTCTTCAGGCTTAGAGGAGTGGACGCCACCCAACAGGGGCTCCTCGCCACCCCTTGCGAGAGACTGAGGTCTCAGACTCGGGGGGGGCGGGGGGGGGCGGGCGGGGGGCAGGGCTTAGGAAAAGGATGTTGAGGACTTGCCCTTGCCCTCTCCCAGCCACAGCACAATTTCTGCGAGGAAGGTAGGAGGGTCAGGATCAGGGTTCCAGAGGCTGCCAGTCAGCAGTCTGGGGCACAGTCCCCACCATATGAGGACATACCCGGGGAACTGGTCATGCGTCTGCCACCCCGGCCAGGGAAACTCTAAGGCTCATCACCCCTCTCCAGGCAGCTTTTCCCACTTCCCTTCTACATCCCTCTGGTCCACACACCAGCTCCATGTGCATGCCCAGGTACCATCCCGTCTCAGCTCCCACATCCCCTACAGACAGGAGCTAGTGGGCAAGAAGGAGTCAGGTCCCTGGGGAGACAGGCTTCATCATGAGACCTAGAGCCAGACACCCGGCACCCTGAGCTCTGGTACCAGCCGTACCCTAGCACCCCTCGGTAGGCTACCTATTGAGTATCTACTGTGTGTTAGACTCTGGGTCGGACACCATAACACCCAGTCCGTACGCTGTTGTATCCTGCAAACCGGCATAAGAGAGCTCAGCGGGTTAAGCAACCTGCCCCCAAGGTCACCTAGCAACCGACCCGGGAACGTGCCACAGTGTAAACGTTTGGTCTACTTTCCAGGAGGCAGGAAGGCTGAAGAGAAGCCCGCAGGGTTCACTACCTCCTCAGCCAGCACACGGAGATGCAGAAGCCAGTCCTCGGCCTGCTCCAGGGCAGCGGGGAGCTCGCTGGGACCAAGCTTCAAGGCCAGGGCAGCTTCTTTGATCTGGTTCAGGTGACGGGTTCGTAGCCGGAACAGGTACTGATCAAGGTGGGTGGCAGAAGGTATTTCATGGATGTCACACAGGGGCTGGCTAGGAGAGACAGGTGGAATGTCCTTGTTCACCAGGGCTCCACACACCACGGAGGCAGGTGCATGGATACAGAAGTCGGTACGTTTATAGAGTCCCTACCCACTGCCAGCCGACTGGGTGCTCACCTCAGGGTGACCTGCTGCCCCAGGAAGCCTTCCTCACACCCCCTGGCCCTCCTGCTCCTGCTCTGAAACATGTCACCTTAATCCCAGGCTATTCTTTTTGGGATAACCTTCACCCTGCAGTCTAGTGGGTTCTTTTGTATGAGTACTCCCCACCCCGCCCCACCTGACCCCACCTAACCCCCACTGACTGCAAAGCTCTCAGGGAACCTAGAGGGTCTCTTTCCTGCCCCTTGTGTAGTCTAGAGCAGAGGCCAGAGGCTAAATTGTCCCACACTGAAATAAATCCCTTCTGTGTTGGGCGCACACTCTTTCCAAGAAGGAAATTTATGGACCCCCTGACTAGCTACTGCAGACGCCGCTGTGGGGAGGCCAGCAGCCCTGAATACAGAAGCATCCACCCTGGCTGCCCCGAAGTCGGCCCTCCCAGAATCCTGAGCTTTGGAAAGCCTTCTGAGCACAGCTAGCGTACCGCGGCCCTCAAATAACAGTGCTGAAGCCCAAGCGAGGAGTTAAGTTAAAACTCCATCATGTGTGGGGGCACAAAGATCCCTGGTCCCGGACTCATTACACAGGGGCTCTCTAAAGCCCCGCCGGTGGACGCTCCACAGCGTCCCAGGACTAGACGTGCACACCCAAGGGAAATGCTCGAAAAGAACGGGCGAGCTCCAGTTCTCCCTCCCCGAGCACGACCCTCCAGCTGGCCCGGCCCTTGCCCTCAAACAGGACATTCGTCAACGCCGAGCCAGGCCCGCTCTGCGCTGCAGCCCCCGCCCCCGCCCCCTCCCCGCAGCGTCTGGACTCCGGGCTCCCGGCTGATTTATTTTTTCTGCCAATTTCCCCGAGCTATGCAGAACCAATTACCGCCGGAGCGCCGCGGCACCGCTCTGGCAGGCCCTCGGCGCGCTGCGTCTTTCCTGTTATTTTTTTTAATTGAATTTTTAGGGTGGGGGGAGCGGGTGCGCGAGCTCCATCTCGGGGAAACTTAAGCCCCGGGGCCCGTCTCAGGTCACGTACTGCACACCCTGTGGTAATATAATATTTACTGCCCCGAGGGTGCCGCGGACGGCAGCCCCGGGCCGGCGGCGGCAGCGGGCGGAGGCCGTGCGTGGTGGGTGAGGGGCCCTGGCGCACAGTGGAGCCCAGGGCTGGAGAAGCCCAGCCAGGGTCAGAAATTACAGAGGACCCTCCAGCAGACCACCCAACCAAGACTCCCTAGACAAGTTCTCACCACTCAAAGACGCCCTGGCTCTTTCTCACCCCCAGAAAGGTCCAATGCTGGGGGAGAGACAGGAGAGAACTTCACCCCAGCCCCCCTCCAAATGGGAGGTGGGTACGGCAGGGCTCATTAACACCAGGGAGAAAACCTGGCTGCTCACCCAGTCACCACCTGTCCCTGGGGACCAAGTTGGTGATTGTATCAGTGCAGGTCCCCTGGAGAATGAGCTGGCCTCATTCTTGAGTCCAAAGAGATGACCATCCCCCAATTTTGCCTTCTCTCGAGGGGAAACTGAGGCAGCCTGCCATTTCCCCACGGGAGGAGCCTTGGAATGTTTCCCAGAGAGAAAAATAGTGGCCCTGGCCCTGGCCTGCACCTGCAGGGCTGACAGGAACTACTCCTGTGCAGGATGCTAGGAACAGCACGGCGTGTAGCTGCTGGAACGGCAGGGTGGCCTACAGTAATGCACAGAGGCAAGGATGCATTATGGGATGGGGAGGGTCAGGCAAGCCAGCAATGACTGATAAGGGAGGAGGGTTCTTAGGCGCCCTGTGGGAAAAACAGTCCTTCCTCCCCAGGTAAAAAAGGGAGAAAGGGAGGGAGGGGGGAAGGAAGGAAGAAAGGAAGGAAGGAAGAGAGGGAGGGAGGGAGGAAGGGAGGAAGGAGGGAGGGAGAGAAGGAAGGAAGGAAGGAAGGAAGGAAGGAAGGAAGGAGGGAGGGAGGGAGGGAGGGAGGGAGGGAGGGAGGGAAGGAGGGAGGGAGGGAGGGAGGGAGGAAAGGAAGGAAGGAGGGAGGGAGGGAGGGAGGAAGGAAGGAGGGAGGGAGGGAGGGAGGGAGGAAGGAAGGAGGGAGAGAGGGAGGGGGACTTAGCTGAGGAGAGGAGAGGAAATGAAGGCTGTGAGAGGTGCTACCGTTTGTGCTGTGATCCCTGAAGGTGGTGAGCCCTTAGATCCAAGAGGAGACGGGAGATGGTGAGAGTCTGTGTGGGGCGTGTGGGGCCTTAGACACAGCCTGGCCCAGGCCGGAAGGATGGACACATGCAGAGGAGTTCAGTGAGCCCAGAGTCCAGAAGAGAGAGCTTTGGGAGTTGGGGGTGGGGGTGGGGGGGAGGGGAGGCTCAGAGTGAGCTAGGGAAGAGACAAGAGGGCTGACAGGAAGTCAGCCCAGGTCAGCCATGACACCTGTTTAAGCCTCAGGCGGCATGGTGGCAGCCTCAGGTGGTGCTCGGAGGGATGGATCTGGAGTCCCTTCCTGACCCACATCAAACCCTGTCACGGATTGGCTCCTGTTTTGGGACTGATGCCCCCCGAGGCCTGGGCATCCTCCTGCTCCAGGACAGTGGCAGAAGAGCCTGGCTTGACAGTGTTTCAGGTACATCTTCCCTAAGAGAACACTGAGGACACCCCAGGACCCAGTCCACAGGCTCCACCGTCCCAGCACCTCAGCTCTACCAGGCATTGGGTCCCGCCAGCCCCGCAGACTTGCCTGCTCCACCCCACAGTGACCATGACCTACTGTACTGCAGAAAGCCGTTTTCTGCCAGCCGCAGTCCAGAAGTGGCGTCACTGGACGAAGCAGCCTTTCTGTAGAGATGCCCAAGGCACGGGATGCTCTGAGAAGATGCTGCCCTCCCCCACCCCGCCCTGCAGCCCCTGCAAGCTGACTGTGCCCTGTGTGCTCCTCCAGCACCTCAGGCCTTCCTCCTCCAGACCACGGCCATTTCCTGACGCCTCATCACATGGATCCCACTCTGCTTCCCTCCTACTGAGCCTCTGGGGGAGGGGAAGACCCCAGAGCCCACCCAGCTGCTGTGGCCATAGCACCATCCTAGGTCTTTCCAGGGCCCCTAGTCCTATCTAGGACAGAGTAGTAGAGGGATATTCTTCCACTTACTTGACATATGGATCTGGGTGTGTCAATCAATCTCTGTGTGACTCAGTTTCCTTATTCGGCCCTCAGAGAATGGTATGACCAGAGTTTTATGCTTGGTAAATAGAATACACAGAAACGTCCCACACAGTGCCTACCACAAACTCTGTCCTACCCTCTGCTCCCTCCACACCCTCCCAGCTCCACTGCCGTGGCTGCCTGGGTCTGAGGTCACTTTGCAGCCCTCCCTGTGTTTCCTCTCTTGTCCTGAAGCCTCAGCAAGCATCTGACCCAGGAGTCTCCCCCCTCCTGAGCTCTCCTTGGCACAGCCCCTAAAGCCTGCCTTGCACGGAATCAACTGTCCTCGGTAGCCCTGCAGATAGCAGGCACTTTAGGGCTACATGCCTTGGTCTGAGGAGTATCTTCTCCACTTCTGACCTTACCATTTCCACCAGGAATCTCTCTGGGAAGATTGCCTGAGTTCCCCCGGCCGCGTCTGCTCTGAGCTCCCACAGACAGTGCCTCTCTCTCCATATCATACCTAGAGGGCTCAAGTTGTGCCCTTATCAACACAGCTGAGGCTGAGCCTGGTTTCAGGAAGGTATAGAGAATGAAGGGATGGCCTGTTTAGGGTGGGGCAGGGGCAGGGCCATTCGTTTGGGATCACTTCCTAAGCAGGGTATACAAGCACCTAGCCAGCAGCTCCACATATCTCATGGTGAGAGCATTTCTCTGATGCCCTCCCACTGTGCTGTCCAGCTAGCCTGGGAAAGGGGGAGATAGGGCAGGGGAGATGTCCGCCTTTATACGGAACCCCAGAGAGTACAGGAGAGTGGCTATAACCAAGTGCGATTCATGGCTGAGAAACCAAGGCCCTCTGAGGCAGAGCTACCGAAAGCCAGCCGACTGTGGTGAGGGGCAGGTTTCCTGGCTCCTCGCGCTTGTCATTGTGGTCATCACGGTTCATTTTACTCAAGCCTCCTCACGGTGCCAGTCCTTTGTTGATTAGATATTATTAAGAAGTCATCCTTCTTGCCAAGTTCAACTTCAAAGCTCCCATCGCAGTACTACCCCTAGCCCTCCCGGGTGTGGAGGAGATGTTGGGGTGAGCCCCCCTCTGCCGCGCCCCTGACCGGCATTCCCTTCCCTCCTCACTCCCAGGCCCTCTTTTCCTGAAGCTGACAATCATCCCTGCGCAGTGAAAGCCTAAACAGAAACCATGGTCCCCGACAACATGGCCTTGGGGGAAGGCGGGGTGCCCCCACCCCAGCTTCTCCTGGAGATTCCATCAGGGAGCTATGAGGTCGGGGATCAGACACACAATGCTTCCCATTCAGGTGAGCCGGTCTCCCGGCCCACAGCTGCTGCTGCTGCCGCGGGGAGATTTATGACCTGTTCTAAACATCACCTTTTCAACTCCCGGTGCAGGCTCCAGCACCTCTGGGCTCAGCGCTGGCCAGACTGCTGGCCAAGCGTGGCTGGGAGACGTGCTTCTGCTCCCCACCACACACGAACACTCCTGAGGAGACAGCCTTGGCTGAGCCAGAGAGGCATCTGAAGGTGCCAAGTACCCCCTACCTGCAGTCTGCAAGGAGCTCATCTGTCAACTGAGCCACCAGCGCGTCCACGTCCTCGGAGGAGCACTGTGCCTTCAGAGCCAAGTGGACCTGCTCCAGGTTAACTTCCTGAGGAACAAGCAACCCTAGGTCAGGAGTATCACCACAGAGCGGGACCCAACCCCCAGGCCCTGTCACGGAGTCAGAAAGGAATAGATAGTCAGAGCAGGAAAAGGCAAAGCCAGGCTCAGTCTGGCTCCAGAACCTTCCAGAACCTTCCATGCATCCCCACGCCCCAGTTTTCAAACCAGATCCCCAGTTTCAAACATGGACACAAGGCGATCCTTTGCTAACTAGAGACTTTTCACAGCCTGAAAGCATCCCCTCCCACCCGCCACCTCAGTGCCGGGCCTGATTCCCCAGGGGCGTGGATCACTCTGAGACAACATCCCCTTCTCTGGAATCGCCCACACTGCCAGATCCAGATCTAGCCGGTCTCCCCCCAGCAGCCATGCAGCCAGCGACGGGTATAAAGACCAGACTCCCAGAACCGGCCCTCTTGGAGTTTCATCGCATCCCCTTCTCTGGGAGCTTGTCCTAGGGCAAGGTCCCAGGCTGGAAGGCCAACCTTAAAATACCTGTCAGCCCAGAGCTGCCTCAGTCTCCTAAGTAGCCCTCTCCACACATCAGGGCATGTGACCTGGGTTCCACCCTGGGGGGCAAACCCTAGGAAGAAAACTCACTCCCTGCTGTCTGGGAACTGCAGCCTTCTGGTAGAATCATGAGGGGCCCAGAGGACAGCAGGACAAGTCTCAAGTCCAAGTTCTCCCATAAGCATTAGCTGTTCCCCCTCCCACCAGCTGCCAATTCAAGGGCACCACCCCTTCCTTGTCTTTCTTCCCTAGGTCTCTTCGGCCCTCCCACACACACACACACACACACCCGTGCTGCCCCTCATTCCTACCACGTAGCTACACCCACTTCCCCGCTTGGGTGATGCTCCCTGAAAGGGAGCCTGGAGCCACTGCCTGAAGCGGCCAGCAGCTTCCCCATCCTTCTCCCGTCCCTTGGCCCTTACGTCCGAGCCCTTGCAAGAGCCTCCTACATGCCCTGACTAAACATAAGGCAGCCTAAAAGGGCACAGGGATTCCCAGGAGCCTCTGCTCAGTCCCAAACAGAATCTCCCTCACATTCAAACACTCCACCCCTCTCCCCAGGTTCCCAGCTTTGAACCCCAGATCATTTCTCTCAAAGCACCTCATCTCCCCAACAGTACCAAGGCCTGGCAGCCTGAATTCCACAAGCTCCCCCAGAAAGCCATTTCCTGGCTCGCAGGACCCTCTCACCCTCCCCGGAGTCCTTGCCATGATATGCTAAATATGGTACCCGGTCCTGGTCTCTCGCATCCTCCCATTGTCCCCATGGTGTCCCCTTGGTGCTCCTTAGCTGATCTCTCCTCCATCCTCCACACCTCTCCCTCAGCAGCCATGAAGGCCCCCTGGATCTAAATTTAGAGCCCTAGTTTCTGGCTTCTAGCTTCTGGCTGGAAGTTTCCGGCACAACTAGAAAACACCAGGCATATCCTGACACCCTCTGTCAACCCTCTGTCTTTAAGTCATCTCCCACATCCACCTGGGGGTCCCCAGCACCCTTGATACCCCATCTCTACAAGTCTGCGATCCTTCTGGCAGGGCTAGAGACCAGACACCATGTCTGGACAGGGTGCCACTCACCAGCCGGTCAGCGATCCTGAGGAGCTGGTTTTGGGTCTCAATCCGATGGCTGATGTCTTCCCAGTATGAGGACAGTACCACCACAGGCTTCACGTTGCCCCAAGGCAAGTAATAGTAGTGGCATCCTGCAGGGTGGGGAGAGGGACCTGAGCACTGGGCAGAGGCTGGGGCAGTGAAATGCCATTCTGCGGAGCATAGAACTCAGGCCACAGAGCTTTCAGAACCCGCCCAGCTTGAGAGAGGACGCAAGACAGGACTCAGGACCTGTTCCGCTTTCTCCTTAAAAAGGCTTGTGGTATGGCCGGCCGTTTCCAGTAGCCAAACAAGGTGCCTGAGCACATTTAGAGAGTGGGAGGTACAGGCTCTCACACCAAAATAAGAGGGCTGATAGGATGCTTCTGGAAGACCCAAGCTCACACGGCCAAGGTCTCCAAATAAACTGTGGGTGCAGTGGGCCCCCCAAGAGGAGTATGAGGGACAATACAAGAATCACAGGAGAGGAGCATCCCACAGGGTCTGTTGTGGTTTCCACAGGAGGCAAGGGTTGACATTTGCCCTCTGACCCAGGTCCCTTCCAGCCGCACCCACCATCAAAGACGGCCCGGCTGTACTGGGTGGTGGAGGCCAGCGGCTGGCAGGTGGTGTCGAACTTGTTTCCGTAGTTCCCGATGCTGACCTCGAACTGGATGGCATCATCCACATCCTGCAGCATCGTGGCTGAGTAGAAGGCAGCAAAGAGGGAATATTTGCGCCTCCGCAGGTACTTCTGCAGGCAGAGTGAGCAGGCCAGAGGTCACAGGGGGAGACAAACGGGAACCCCCTCCCCCCAGCGGTGTGGATCCCATAGACGGCAGACCCTAGCCATGACCAGGAACCAGAAACTCCATCTGGCTGGGCCGAGAGTGACATGTGGTCCAAAGGAACAGTCTCCAGACCTGGTTACTGAGTGGACAAACCCTCTCCGGGTCTAAGCACATGTTTCCTAATACAATCTGCTCCTCCAAGGTCAGGCTGCTCCTTAATCCAAACCAGCATCAATGGCACCACCACGCCCACAGAGCAGGGTCTCCTGCAGCGTCCCTCGGGGCATCCAACACCTCGTCTGCCCCTTAAAGGAGCTGATAACTCTCAGTGATCAACCCCTGCCCAGACACACACACACACACACACACACACACACACACACACACACACAGTCTGCACAGGCAGCCTCGGCCATATGCTCATGGCTGGCCCCTCCAAGCCCAAGGCACAGGGCTCAGACAATGCAAAACAGTCGTGCGTCTTGGCATGAAACAACACAATTTTATTCTAGTCACCTCTTCAGAAGCTGGGGGAAAGGAACTGAGCAGGTGAGGTTTGGATCATTGGAGCCGTGACGACAGATAACACTTACTGGGCGCCTACTGTGTGCACACATCAGGTCTCACCTTACCACGGTCTCCTAAGGTAAATGTGACTACAGACAGGGAAAATGAGGCATCCTGCAGATGGGAGGGACAGCATGGACACCTGAGGTAGCTAACCACAGCGTCCAAATGCTCCTGGAGGCCATGCATGGCTCCGATATTTCTGGGGCCTCAGAGTCTTTGTCTGTAAAAAGGGTTAACCACAGCTATGCTGTGACATGCTGGATTGAAGACGTCAGTGATAAATGGTGCTTCACTGACCTCTTTGTCAGCTGTATTAAGTTCTGAGTTTCTATGATGCTTTCATCTCTCTCCCTTAAACCTCAAAGCATCCCTAAGGTGGGATACCACACTCTTCGCTCCTTATCCCTGAGACGCAGGGGCCCGAGAAGTGCCACTATAGTACGCAGGTCAGAACTGGAGAAGACCATCCACCACGGCACCTCCCAGATCCTTGTTCCTATCCCCAAGCCAGCTCTCTCCCAGAGCGTGTCCTCACCTCCACGCGCAGGATGTCATCAGCAGGAAGGTCTTCCACCTTCTGCTCACTGTGCTCCACCAGTTTGGTCTCCAGGGACAACAGAACCCTGCCTCGGTAGGCCACACCTTCTCCCTGCAAGAGAAAGTCCGCAGTCACAAGCAGAGGGGTCAGGGGGCGGGAAAACATAGCACATGACAACATAATATAATTCACCCCTAAAGAGTGGGGACATACCGAACCCCAGGCCCTGTCCAAGGGGCGTGAAAGCCAAGGGAGATGGGCTGGGTGTCTGGGAATGCAGATAGAGAACAGGTCAGGAGAAAGAGGCCAGAGGGCCAGACAGAAGGAAGCGCTCTGAGGGGCTGTTCAGGCCTCATGAGGCCCGTGGAACACCATCTGGGCCCACACACGGTGGGTGCCAGGCTGTGCTGGAGACCCTTGGAGGTTGGGCGTGGCCGCTCACCTTTCCTGTGTTGAGCTCTGCGTAAGGATCGGGGAAGCCCGTGAACTCTCGGGGACTGCCATAGAGGTTCACATAGCAGGGCCCAAAAGTGGGAAGGAAGCCCAGGTTGTCATCCACTGGAAGACACAAGAAGGTATCAGAGAGGCGTCCCCGTGGAGCCTTTCAGGGCTCAACCTATCCACCTTCATCAGATGGGAACCCCTCTCCAGCCCTCGGTTTCCCTCATATGCATTGTATGACCAAGTGTAGCTAAGATACACTAGCAATGACTATAAGCGACTCCCCTCTGTCCCTTGAGTCCTCAGCATGAGAGCTGGGCTTTGGGAGACAAAGGGGGAAGCCTCGGAACCACCAGACTCGGGGGACCGCTGCTAGCTGCTTGTCAGTCGCCACAATTATGATTCATCTCATGAATTATACTTCAAGCATTTCTCATGCTTGCTATTTGACGAATGAGGAAACTGAGTCTCAGAGACATGACCGAGCACAGGACAGCAAGGAGGCAGCACACTCAGCCTGCCACACCCAAGCTGCAGCTCAGGCCATGGGGGAGGGGAATGGAGGTGGGTTCAGAGCCAGGTGACCAGAGAAGCCACGTCCCAGGGACCCTCCCTCCTCACACACCCATTTGTGGGACAAGTTAGAAAATGGATAGAGGATCATCAATCACCCCCCCTCTCTGGCACGTGTTCTCTTGACAATGCCACCGCTGCCCTTCCTGGCACAGGACCTCTGAAACCCTGTAAGGGCGGGACATTCAGAATGCTCAAGGCAGAGCCATCGCCAGGACCAAGCGGGTGTCTCTGTCCACACAGGGCAAGCAGGAGGAAAGCAGCCTCCACACAGACCTGAGGCCTGCTCAGCGGGACCTGAGGCTGTCCACCCCAAGCCATGCTGCTGAGACAGTGCAGGGGGAAGGGGGGCAGGGGCAGCCGGAGCTAGCTACCCTTCCTATCACCCCTTCACATACTTCCTCCTTCAGACCCCAGTGCGGGCAGGGCTTGGCTTTGGGAGGCAAAGGGGGAAAGCCTCAGAACGATCACTCGGGGGACCGCTTGTCACGATTATGATTTATCTCATGGATTATACTTCAAGCGTTTCTCATCCCCCTGGCCACCTCCAGATCCCCCAAGATGCCTCGCTGTCCCCCTGGCCTACCGTGTCCCCCATGCTGGAAGCACCAGCTGAGGCTACAAGCTTAGGAAGGGTCTGGGAGTGGAGAGGAGACTGGCCTTAAAGCAACAAGTAATCCATACCAGTTCCCCAGTGGTCAACTCAGAGACCTGGCCGTGGCTCAGTCCCCTCCATGCAAGTCAGAAAATTCCCCTCCAGCAGAAACCCCAGTGTCCCATCCCCTCGTGGATTCCCTAGGTGACAGCAACGTACGGTCAGTGGCTTGCGGACGCTTGAGTACACCTGCAGGCTCCTCTAAAGCATAAAGAAATGGAAGAGGGGTTAGGATGGTGCAGCTGGGTGGAAAACGGTTACATGAACAGGAGTCTGCACGGAGAGCTGGCAGACGGGCTCTGAATGGACAACAAAGGAAGGTGTGCACCCCACCCCCCAACTCTAACCAGACGGCCCTCCCCACCTCTGTGACCTGAGCCTCCATTCAACAGACTCAAGAAACAATACCCAGGAGAAAATGTCCTTTTTCTTCATTATATACAGGTAGATTAGGAGAAATGATGCAGAGAAAGAAACATGAAAAGGGGAGCAGGGCAGAGCCCTTGTGGACAAGCAAATACTCTGGGCTCCAGACCCAAGCATCAGCTTGACACTTGGGCCCAGCACGCTGAGCCAAGGCCATTTAAGGCACAACATCTCCACCTAGTGGGCGTTCCTAGTGTTGCCACAGACAGCAACACTATTTTCTCAACATGAGCCACCTGGGGTCTGGCTCTTACCACAGGCCACTGAAGTTCCAGTGACGATAAGAGACAAATGCTAGCATATGCACATGAGCATATACATGCACAGTTATAATAAGAACATTCTAACCATTCTCTTTTCCCACAGATTCATGATAGTTGCTAGGAACTGCCAGAGGCTATCCAATGAACTCCAGCAGCCACCTCCAGCAGGTGGTTAGCTAGCTGGTGGGACTGGCAGATAACTGTCTCTGACCGGCTACCAGGTTAAAAAGCCAGTCCTGGGCAAAATGAACACAGGGGTCCCCTCTATGACTCTGCTTTCATTAGGCCAAGACAACAGGCTCCTCCTACTAGGTATCATGTGGGAGGAGCTTAAAGTCGAATCTGGGGACCACATTCTAGTTTAGATCTACAGGTCACTCAAAATAATGCATATTTTCTCATAGCCATCAGGATGTAGCTTGGACATCCTGGATTTAATGTGGTCCAAGACAATTCATCCATTGTGGCCCAGAGAACCCAGGTTGGACAGCTCTGGCAGGCTCACCGAGAGGAGCCTGAAGCACAATAAGCCACAGAGATGGTAGCCTAGAGGTAAAGGCAGGGACGGAGCCCAAAAGAGGGCAAGACCCTGGGCTGACTGTCTGCAGCCAGTCTCGGCCCCCAAGGCTAGCTGGAGAGAATTAGTGGGGCAGAGAGTGCACCTCACAAAGATTTCCTTATCTACAGAGGCACACACAGGCGCCGCTGTGGTCCCGGATTCGACTTTAAGCTCCTCACACATGATACCTAGCAGGAGGAACCTGTTGTCTTGGTCTAATGAAAGCAGAGTCATAGAGGGGACCCCTGTGTTCATTTTGCCCAGGACTGACTTTTTAACCTGGTAGCCGGTCAGAGACAGTTATCTACCAGTCCCACTAGCAAGCTAACCACCTGCTGGTGGTAGCTGGAATCGCACAGGCCTCCTTGTCCGTTTGTATATTCAGTCCTTTAGGAACCATAAGCAGATATGACGGTGGGCATTGGCACAGCCCTGCTGACGTCTTAGGCCAGCGCTTCCCAACTTGAGAACAGGTCACAAATCTCTGATGTGGAGGTTCACCCCAGGTTCTCGCCCCTGCGTCTGCAGACAGCTCATAAAGTCAAGGGCAGGGAGAGCAAAGAAGCCACCCAACACAAAGCCGCCATTTAGTCCCGGTCGTCCTTCTGCCAAAACGCAAGTGTTTCGCTGGGTTTCCCCTGAGCCTGGAGAGTTGGGTCCAAGGAAGGCCCGAGTCCCAGATGAACACGCCCAGCTTCTGCTGTGAAAGTGAAGCCCAGCCCCCTCCCTCACCTGGAGGAACTGGGAGGGGCAGAGCAGGCTGCCAGCCACAGGTGACAGCTCAGCAGGCAGTCCCCGGGGACACGAGTGTCCCCTGGAGAAGCCAAGCCACTACCCTCAGCCAGCCTTGCCTGCTCCCAAGGTTCGGCAGAGCCCCAAGCCCATGGCTTTGGCTGCCTGACACCCGCCCGGGCTGGGCAGGAGGGAAAGGGGGAGACTGCTGGGAAATTCACTGTCATCCAAAATCCAAAGACAACTTTGGTGTTCTCGGTGCCGTTCCACAGCACAATGTCCACATGGGTAAAGGCGTCAAAGATGCCTGCAAATATCACAGGCCCCCCGAGCTTACTACCTTTCAAAAGAACTGCCACATCTAAGAGGGCATAGACCTTAAAAAAAAAAAAAAAAAAAAAAAACAAAGTCTTCCCTTAATACACTGGTGTACGAGGTCCAAAGAATACTTCAGTGTGCCCAGGCAAACTGTGGGCAGAAGTGCTTAAGAGGTCAGTGTTAGGTCTTGTCCTTCCTGGGGACAAAAACAAGATCCCAAAAACAAAACTCCAGGCTGAACCTGATCAGGAGGCTCAAGGCAGAAAGAATGGTTTTGATTGATTTGTTTGTTGTTGTTGTTGTTGTTGCTGCTGCTGCTGTTTTGAGATACAGTCTCAGTTAGCCCCGTGAGTCTTTTACTCACTATATAACCAGGATGACCTCAAACTTCTGATCCCTTTGCCTCTACCGTTCGTTCAAGTGCTGAGCTGACAGACATCCTATCACACCCTGTTTATATGGGGCCCAGGGCAGAATTCTGCTGGGCAAGCAATGCACCAACACAGAGCACAGTTTGTGTTATGTTTTGGGAGAAACAAGAAAACAAGGTAGTATGCCCTCCCAGCACAATAAGAAGAAATACAAAAGAGAGGGTAGGAAAGTGGCAGGGATGTGTCCCCAAGCAAGGCTTTCAGGCTAGGGAAAGAAACATAGCCAGAGGCAAAGGAAGTAGCAACCTCCAGGCCAGACAGCTGTGTCCACCTGAGAAAGGGGCCCATCTCTACAGGAAGTCCCAAAGAATAAATCAATGTGATCAATAAATCTAGCTCTGTTGTCATATTGATCTAGCTATTTTGCCGCACACACCAGAAGTCTTCAGCTGGTTACAAGAACAATCTGTGGTCCATCCCTGAGCACACTGGGTTGCTCGTGCCTTGAGCGCCATCTAGTGACCATGGAGACAACTTTCTCTCATTAAAACCACTGCGCTAGGAGGCTGGCTGTACTGCACAGTGGTGGGTGCTTCACAAGCTTGCCCAGGCTCTACATGTGATTCCCAGTACAATAAGTAAGTGAGTAGACAAATAGATTATACAATAAAAAGAAGACATAACTACGTAATGAAAAGAATACATCAAAAATGAAGGATAATGGGCCTGGGGGAAAGCCTAAACTCATCAGATGGCCGAATACAGAGGCACAGCTGTATCATATCAGAAACTTCCCCCCAAAACACTCGACGGTGCCACACTGTGCCTGGACTTTCATGAGATCCTGTATTCAGAGACAGAGACAGTACCGAGTCTGAAAGCTGAAGCAGACTTTGGCATACAGGTTAGCCAGAGCTGCCTCCTTTTTACCCACATAAACGCTGTCCCCAACTCACGCTGCCACCTGTATGTGCAAAGCAACAGTTTGCCGAACCCTCTAACCAGCTCATTGTGTGGAGGGGGGACACTCGGGGACAGAGTCCTCACACCCGGGAGGGAAAGACACTCCCCAACAGCATACCTTCCAGAAGTATGTCTGTACGAGTTAGAGTGCACAAAGTCTCGTCGATGGGGTCAGAATGGCAGATCAATGCTAGACACTGAGAGGGGAGCACCAAGGGCATCACTGGATGAGTCCCGACCTTGGTGTGTATCTGAGATGTTCTGTAACTAGCCTTTGGGACTGAGGCTATAACTCAGCTGGTATAGTACCTGCTTGGCATGCATGAAACCCTGTGTTCAATTTCCCATACTACATAAATCAGACATGGTGTCACATGCCTGTAATCCCAGCAGTTGGGGGAGTGGAGGAAGGGGGATCAGAATTAAAGGTCATTCTAGGCTTGATCTCACACAGTAAAATCAAGGCTAGTTTGAGATTACAAGAGACCCTACTTAAAAAAAAAACAAAAAAAAAAAAACACCAAGTGTGCACCTTTAATCCAGGCACTTGAGCCAGAGGCAGGCTGAGCTCTATGAGTTCAAGGCCAGCCTAGCTTCCTCCAACCACTGTACCCCAGACCCCAGGAAAGCTGCAAGTTCTAGGCCAGCCAGGGCTATGGAGTGTGACTCCGTCTCAAAAAAAATATTTATCTTGAAAAATGTTTCAGAGTTAAAAAGAGGGGATGAGAGACCAGTGGGCATAAGGCATATGACCCAGCACAGCTGCAGAGGGGCAGAGACAAGGGACGCCCCGCCCTGTCTGTGCAAACACCTCGACAGCGCATGCCTCAACGGAACGTGAAGGGCATTGAGAGCGGGAGGAAAATATCAAGTGGACTGCGCTAAGCGCGAAAGCCTCCATCTTAGAGGGGAACACACATTCGTAAGGCTCAGGAGAGCCTCCATCTGAATGCCACAAGAACTTGTTTGGGATTCTCAAGCTCAGGCAAGGTTGGGGATAACTTCTGTGGGGAGGTGGACCAGAGCAAAGAGGACCAGAATTGATGCAGGGGGAGAAAGATCAGCGGATGACGCTGAAGGTGGGGGGCATGAACCCCCGCTGCCTCTGACCCCGGAATCCCAGACCCCAGCGGAGCCAGGGTGATGCACTGGGTTCCTGAGAGAAAGATGATGGAAGCCCCACTCTGTGGAGAGGAGACTGAGCGACTCCCCTGAGTAGAAAGAACTTGAGCCCCAGCTGGCTTCAGAGCTAGGGTTCTCAAGACTACGCTACTCTGCCTTCAGCTGTCCGGGGCAGAGGCAGGAATAAAAATCATTCAACCCAAGATCCTTATCTCAGATAAAATTCAAGCAAGACTCTCCAGGAGGTGTTAGCCTGGCTAACCTTAGGCGTCCAGCACAATGGCGGCCACCCAGCACTCTGACGGTGTCTCAGTGTGAGTGAGCACACTCAGCCGTGCACACACAACAGGAGCCCCCGGCAAGCTGTTTCTTGGAAATTCCAGAGAAATTCCACCTGACCAGCATCTTCTAGGTTCATTCAGGATCTAGTCAGAGTCCCACACAGGAAACCGATCCGACTTCTCTCAGCAAATGCGCCAAAAAAAAAAAAAATTCGAAGTGTGATACATATTCAAAGGGGAAGTGGGCTCTAAGAATAAAATTGAACTAAGGTTGGAGGTAGAGTTCACCTGGCAGAGCGCTTGCCCAGCAATCCCAAAACTCTGGGTTCTTTCCTGGGCATCACTTAAACCAGGTGTGATGGTTGTCATGGTTTGCATATGCTCCGCTCAGGGAGTGGCACTATTAGAAGGTGTGGTCATGTTTGAGTTGGTGTGGCCTTGTTGGAGTAGGTGTGTCACGGGGAGAGGGGGGCTTTAAGACCCTCATCCTAGCTGCCTGGAAGCCCGTCTCCCGCTAGCAGCCTTCAGATGAAGATGTAGAACTCTCAGCTCCTCCTGCACCACACCTGCCTGGATGCTGCCATGTTCCTGCCTTGATGATGATGGACTGAACCTGTAAGCCAGCCCCAATGAAGTGTTGTCCTTATAAGAGTTGTCTTGGTCATGGTGTCTGTTCCCAGCAGTAAAACCCTAACTATGACAAGGGTTCACACTTATGTCCCAGCAGTTCAACACTCGAAAGGTGGCAGCAGAGACAGAGACCACTGGGTAGGAAGCAAATGACCCAGCAACGCTGAAGAGGGAGAGAGATATACAGATGCCCCGCCCTGTACACAAAGCTCTGGGATCCGGAGTTCAAGGCCAGCCTTGCAAACATGACAAGTTCAAGGCCAGTCTGGACTACAGAAGATTCCGACTCAAAAAGAAAAAAGGCTTAAATAAAGCCTAGATGGTTGCCAAACAGCTATACACTGCCTAGAAGACAGAAACCGTATTTTTGTTATTTGATAAGAAAACTTTAAAAAAGCATAAGCTAGTTAGAAAATATGAGAAGGAAATGGTAAAATAATAATAATAATAATAAGCCTAAATAGAGTTAAGGAATCCAGAACTGAAATCTACAAGAAATTTCTTTTGTTTTAAAGGCTGAGAGGCTAATTGAGGGGAAAAGAAGAAAATTCAAACACAATAAAGAAGAAAGACACAGCACAGGTTGAAGAATCCCTAAATTCTAGAAGTCACCATGAGAAACACTGTATACATATCTTAAAGCCTCAACATAAGGGATGTTTTTCTAGGAAAATATAAATTATCAAAATTGACAAAAGCAAAAATAACAACCTAAAAATAGCAATGATCACAAGAGAAACAGCAAAGTTTATAAAGAGCTATCAGTACACCCACTCCGAAAGGGCACCAGGCCCACGTGGTTTTATGGGTGAATTATTTCAAACCCTCAAAAGACTATATTCTATGTTATATAAACTGTTCCCAGATGTTAGAAGACTTTAAATCTTTCCGATTAATTTTACAGAGCCGGCATAACCCAGATACCAAAAGCAAGCACTAATAAGAAGACCAAGGAGGCAGAACACCAGGGGCTGAGCTCAAGAGACACTGCGGAGTTCAGGAAGTGAGAAAGACGGCATTCGGAGATGTCAGAGACAGACCAGCTGGGACTCACTGCTGACATCACTAAAATCAGTTTTGAGGAGGTGATGGCGGAACAGCACCAGTCTCACCTCCAGTGCTGCCTTGGCCGTGCGGAAACGCTGTCACATCAACTGTATGGAAGTCGCTGAGCATAACTTAGTTCAGACTTCTTGATGGGCAACTTCAGAACTGACAGAAAGACTTGAAAGTGCTAGATTCCTTTGCCAGCTTTGACTTCAGACATAGATGTGAGAGGGCACTCAGAGCTGGGGTGCAGCTCAGAGCTGGGGTGCAGCTCAGAGGTAGAACACTTGCCTAGCATCTGAGGCACTGAGTTTTGTCCCCAACAGCACAAGCCCATTTTTACTTTTATTTTTATTTATTTTATGTTATTTTATTTTGTGTGTTTTCCTGTATGTATGTATGTATGTATGTATATATGTATGTATGTATGTATGCATGCATGCATGCATGTACACTGGGTGCAGGCAGGCACCCTCAAAGGCTAGAAGGAGGTGTCAGATCCCCTGGAACTGGAGTTACAGGCAGCTAAGAATTCATATGGGTGCTGGGAACCGAACCCTGACCCTCCGCAAGAGGAGGAGATGCTCTTAACATCTATGCAATCGTTCCAGACCTCTGCTGCTGCTGCTGCTGTTGTAACTATGCACAACATGAAACTCAGCTATAAAAAAAAAAACCATTCATTGCAAAGTTATTTATAAGGAAGAAAATCAGAAGATGCCTGAGTACTCCACAGCCACATCAACTAAGCCCATGCGAATATGTACACTCACAATGACATATATACACTATCACAAGTGAATCCTGAGAGATATCTGGAATGTACAAGGCCCTGGGTTCAATCCCCGGTACTGTCAAAAAAATAATGTGTTCTAGAAGAATACTTAGTTACAAGAAACTAAGACTTAAGTCTAATATTGCCAAGTAACAAGAAGCAATAACCAAATAACTCATTTTAGTGTATATAGGTATGTATGACACGTGTGTGTGTGTGTGTGTGTGTGTGTGTGTGTGTGTCCCAGATGGCTCAGGATGCTGTTCTTGCCTTCAGTGATGGACTTAAGGGTAGCTCATAGGTAAATGACATAGTCTTCTTTTAGATCTCTAGATTTAATCCATTGCAAAATAGGAATCATAGGAATCACTGGGGCATTCGGGGCCAGGGCAGAGCCCAGCACGTACTGCCCGACCCCCACCCCACCCCCAGACTGTCCAGTATGAACCATCCAGTCAGCGTGCAGCACCCTAGGCATCTGAGAGGGAGCTCTCACTGGAGTCAGACTCCCAGGTCTTGAGGTATAGGACAGAGTGAGGAGGGACGGTTGAGCCGGGGGAACGGGCGGGACTTACCTTCTATCTCTCCTCCAGTGGCAGAGATCTTAGACATACCCAAGTAGGTGGTGGCCACAGTGTCATTGTGAGTGAGGCGGTCCCTAGAACAAGGATGGAAAGAGGGCAAGAACATGAGAGGCAGACACGGGACACCGCCTACTCAAGAAGGAAGTGACCTTAGTGACAGATTTGCTAGGGGTCCAGTCTTCTGCTGAAGCCTGGGAGCCCGTGAGGGGAAGAGACTGGAGAGGAAGTGAGCGTGCTCAAGACACCCCAGGGGCAACTTGTTCATGCTGACAGCCTTGTGCTCTGTATCTGTGGGCTTCCATGGCGCCACCATCCCAGGTTGACAGGGAGGAGGCCAGAGGCAGGCAGGATGAGGAGCAGGAGGCTGCTGAGAAAGAGCAGTTTCCAGAGGAGTTCCGGGAAGCCATCTTGAGGCCACGGGAGGGGCCAGTGCTGGCGTGCCAAGCCTTGTACAGAGACTTTAGCTGCGGCAAAGTGTGTTCAACCCTTATCCCACAGGAGCTGCACAGCTGATTACAGACCAAGGACCCTCTAACATCCTCCATGGGCTGAGGAAACAGAGGTATGCAGGCCCTGTCAGCCAGGGAGGGAGTTGCAGAGCCAGGTACGGCAGTGCATGCCTGACAAGATGCCGAGGCTCACTGGCCGGCCAGTCTCGCTTACATCACAAGCTGCAGGATTAATAAGAGACCTTATCTCAAAAACTAAGGGAAAGTTGAGGATTTGACATCTGGCCTCCACATGCAGGTATACACACACACACACACACACACACACACACACACACATCAATCAAACCAGTCAATAAAGACACCCTCTCGGGATCCATAGTATGTGCCTTAGCAGGTATAGTACACGGAGTCCCACCTTCAGGTGATGGTGCTGGCATTGAGGCAAGCGGTTAGCAGAGGGCTGGTGAGGTGGGTCAGCAGGTAAAGGCACCTGCCCTGAAAGCCAGAACACCCGAGTTTCATCCCTGGGAACCCAAATAGAGGTGAAAGAAGAGAGGAGACAACAGACTTCACAAAATTGTCCTCTGACTCCCATATGTATTCCATTACATTCATGCCCATACACACGCATCACACCTATCACATGCATATCACACACATACACATAACATCTCACAGACAGCTCTGAGGCAAGGTACTCCTGGTGTGGAATCCAGGGCCCTAACCACCTCTACCTGTCCCTTCCTCTGGACGTTGGACCCAGGATTCTCCGCCTAATGGTTCTAACCCCAGATCACATATGGCCACGTCATGGTCACTTCCGTATGAGACAAGAAGGCTCCAGACTCCCAAAGTGCAGAGGCCACGGGCACTGAACAACTTTCGATTCAAGGGCCAGACCCATAGACAGGAACTACTGTACCAGAGGTCAGCGGTGCCAGCTTGGGCAGGCCCTGGGCCCCTCAGGGACGGTCTCTAGCACACGCCCAGCCTTTTCTTGGTTCTCCCTGGGGCTTCCTCCCCACGGTAAGCACTTTGGCCATGGCGGACTCACCCAGCACCATTCCCAAAGATAAGGCATCTTATCATATTCCTTTAACCCTAACCCCTCGAGATATCCCAGATTCTCTCTTCCTTCCTCTCTGCATTTCCCAGGAAAGGGAATAAGTTTGATGTTTGACATTTTACTTGGGAAGAATGAGTAAGGAGCCTGGCAGCTCAGGTCCAAGTCGTGGTTTCTGGTAAGTCGTGTCATGGGAAAGCTTGGGGAGGTGAGCGGCACCAGTGCACCAGTCCCGACATCGCACGCCTGACATCACACACCCTTCTCTTAGCTTCTTCTTACGCTGATGGAAACTGAACCTAATGCCTCAAAGACAAGAAAGCTGGAGGTATTTTTAAAACTTTGGTAAGCCCACTCCTTTAAAGGTGACTGGGCTTCTGACTCTGGCCTTGTCCAAACAGAAAGGAGAGGAAGAGTGGCTGGGTTTGTTGTTTCGGCGGAGGCGGCTTCTACTGAGGAGGAGTGTTGAAAGTTTTGTTTGTTTGTTTGTTTTAACATCGATGTGTGTTTGACTGAACAAGTTTATGGTGTAGTTGCCCACAGAGGCAAACAAAACAAAACAAAACAAAACAAAACAAAACAAAACAAAACAAAACAAAAAGGTGTTGAAGCTTCTGGAAGTGGACTTAGAGGCAATCGTGAGTTGCACTTGGTGGGTGCTGGGGACTGAACCCTTATCCTGTGCAAGAGCAGTCTGTGCTCCTAACCACTGAGCCATCTCTTCAGCCCTGAGGAAGTTTCGCGTTTTTAGTGAAAAAGGAATTCTTAAAGACTTGAATGAAAGCGTAAGTTACGGAGCCACGTGGACTGTGTCATGTTTCTAAGATTCAGGTGACAGGAGACGTTCGTCTGTGTGTTCTAAGAAGAAGGACTTTCTGGATAGAAACTTCCAGCAGTGGCATGCTTTCTGGCCAAGAGCTGGGTTTGGGGGTTTAGGGCTTTTGGAAAACAGTGAGTCTCAAAATAGACTCACAATAAAAGTGCCACTTCAACCCAAGCCAGAGACGCAGCCACCAGATTCCGTAATGTGTTTGGATTGTACAGTATGCTGATAGCTTTGACACCGCTCCAAGGGAGTCAGGCCAGGCACAGCCACAATCCATGGGGCTAACCGCACCCACACACATCCACACAGATGTATGCACGCACACACATGCACACCGGGTGTCCCAGTCCACACAGCACAGTCCTTTCCAGCTGACAAGCAGAGACGGCTCTGGGAAAGCAAAGTGCACCCTTCCACCAAACCGCTTCCCCTTCCCCAAGGCTCACGCCAGCCATGGCGGACCTCGGGACCTCTCCCTGCCCCCTGCCCACACTTCTCTCCCTCTAATTCTCTCAATCTGTTTTCTTTAGGCCCGGGGAACTGGCACACACTTTAATGGCTCTGTGGCCTGGGGTTTTTCCCCTGGTCTCTCATTATCCTCCTAGCTGGGGGTGCCATGGGCCTGCAACCCAAGGAGAATGGCCCGGGAGCCACATGACCAGCACTTCTGGGGGCAGAAAAGGGACAGCTTGCTCCTTGTGGAAAGCCTAGTGTTTCGGAGCTCACAGAGCTTGGGCCCTGCTGTCCCCTCAAGTGTGAGAAAGGCCACCACCTCGCTGCTGCCTTGAGAGACAACATGGCCGGGCAGAGTACCCGCTCCAGCCGTCATCCACATTGGTCCTCTGAGCTGTCACTGCAGACGGCTCCTCTGTGAGGCAGTAGCACGCCACCTTGTCAAGGGTCAGACAAACCCATACATGTGGAGAGTGCTCATGGGACGCAGCCCTGGACTGCAAGCTGGTGTTCACCAAGTGGTAAGATTCTAAGACACTCACAGGCTGCTGTTCTGACCTGCTTGGCACCTGCAGTGATGACCTCTTGTTCAGGGAACACAAGCCCCATTTCCAGTGGGGGAGGGGTCTGTTCTTCCATTTTATCCCACAGGGACACAGCAGCTGGCTTAGCTTCCAAACCTTGCACGTGACCATTACCAGGGACTTATCAAAGCAACTCCTCAGGAAGCCTCCAGAGACGGGCTCCTCGATGGCCCCTGGCTGTGCCCTCCCTGTCTTCTGTCACCATCCCAGCTCCAGGCTGCCCCATAACTGCCCACAGCCCTCATATCCTGCCTTGAAATCGTGCCTCTGTCACAGTAACAGCCTGGGTGCACGAAACAACAGGCCCAAGGACCCCTGGAGACACCCCTTCAAGGACCCAGAACTCACCAGTCCATGACACGAATCCTCATTTTTTCACACATAGAGGGAAACTGGGGAAGGAAAGTGAGCTAGGTGAGAACAAAGTTCTAGAAGGAAGCACCCCCTCACTGAGCAGAAGTCAAGGAAGCCAACAGGACTCAGGGAGCAAATGCCGCGTGGTCTGAGGGGCCACTCACCATCGCGGGCAGCGTGATGCTCTGGTTCCACTGAGGGTTAGCCGTCTTCTCCAGGATCTTGCTGCAGAGCTAGGAGACACAAAGGATGGGGCATGGAATGCTGTGTGGAATCCGAGCGTTGTGGCAACCATATAACCCAGAAGCCATCCTCTGACACACAGAGCTGGCCCTGAAACCCTAGGACTCGGGGCCATGCAGGGAGTCTCTGCAGAGACAAGGCGCGATGGAAGATAAGATCCAGAATGGGGTGGCTGGTGCAAATGCCATCGCCCCATTGCCCTAAACCCACAGCTCTAGACAGAGACTCCCCAACCCTACCTCCCATTAAGGCCAGGTATCAGGCCCACAAACCAGGACCCACGTAGAATTCAGTGGAGACACAAACCCCATATGGCACTGGGAGGGGATTACACTGTGGCAGACCACTCACCCAACTCAAACAAGACCCTATATTCAATTCCCAGTAAGAAAAAAGAAGGGGCCGGGCGGTGGTGGCGCACGCCTGTAATCCCAGCATGTGGGAGGCAGAGGCAGGCGGATTTCTGAGTTCGAGGCCAGCCTGGTCTACAAAGTGAGTTCCAGGACAGCCAGGACTACACAGAGAAACCCTGTCTCAAAAAAAAAAAGAAAAAAGAAAAAAGAAAAAAGAAGGGAAGGGAGGAAGGAAGGGAAGGAAGGGAAGAAGAGAGGGAGGAAGGAAAGGAGGGAGGGAAGAAGGGAGGGAAGGAGGACGGGAGGGAAGGGAAGAGGGGAAGGTGGGATGGAAGGAAGGAAGAGAGGGAGGGAGGGAGGGAAGGAAGAAGAAAAGACAGAAGGGAAGGAGGGAGAGAGGGGAAGGAGGGAGAGAGGGGAGGAAGGGAAGAAGGAAGGAAGGAAGGATGAAAGGGAGAGAAGGAGGGATGGAGGGAAGGAGGGAGGGTGGGAAGGAAGGAAAGAAGAAAGGAAGGAAGGAAGGAAGGGAGGGAGGAAGGGAGGGAGGGAGGGAGGGAGGGAGGGAGGGAGGGAGGGAGGAAAGAACAAGGAAGCGACAGCTTGCCTCGGAGAAGCGCCACCTGAAGGCTTTTTACAAACAAGAACAGGCCAAGAACGAGTGTGTTCTAAGCCAAGGGCTCCATGCTGTGTCCGTGGGCAGCCTGCACCCACAAGTGGGAAAGAAGGCAAAGACTCCGTTTCAAGGCTGGGGAAATGTCTTCATGAGCAAGTCCTTGCCACAAAAGCATGAAGACTCAAGTTCCATGTCCAGAAAAGCATGCAGAAGCCAGGCATGGTAGCACACGCTTGTAGTCACAGCTCCCAGAAGGCAGGACAGGAGGCTCCCCAGGGCTCCCTGGCCAGGCAGTCTAACCAGTTCTAGGTTCCTGTCTCAAAAAATACAGTGAAAGGCTGGGAGCAGTGATGGTGCACATCTTTAATCCCAGAACTCAGGAGGCTGAGGCAGGCAGAGTTCCGAGAGTTCTAGGCCAGCCTGGTCTACATACAAGCTCCATGACAGCCAGGGCTACATCATAGAGAGACTCTGTCTCATAAATAAATGAATGAGTAAATAAATAAATAAATAAATAAATAAATAAGGTGGAGAATTACCAAGGATGACACCAGCATGCACACTCAAGTATATGTATACACTCACACATCAACAGACAGAGAAGGTACGGGAGGGAGGAGATGGAGGATGTACAGAGAGTGAGGAAATTGAACAGAGGTGTGTCGCAATGGGGGATGGGGAACTGGAGATAGCAACCAGAAAGTCCCAGAACCCCACGGGGATGACATCAGCTGAAATACCACACAAGTGGGAGGGAGAACCTATAGAGACCATATCCAGAGGCTAGGCATGCCCCCCCCTTGAGGGATGGGGCCACCCACCCATCGCCAACATTTCAACCCAGGATTGCTCCTGTCTAAAGGAAATACAAAGAGTGGAGCAGAGACTGAAGGAAAGGCCATCCAGAGACTGCCCCACCTGGGGCTCCATCCCACATGCAGACACCAAACCCAGACACTATTATGGATGCCAAGAAGTGCTTGCTGACAGGAGCCTGATACAGCTGTCTCCTGAGAGGCTCTGCCAGATCCTGACCAATACAGATGCGGATGCTCACAGCCAACCATTGGACTGAGCACAGGGACCCCAATGAAGGAGTTAGGGGAAGGACTGAAGGAGCTGAAGGGGCTTTATCTGGCATCAATGGGAGGGGAGGCCCTTCCTTGGTCCTGTGCGCCAAGGTCTTGATGCACCAAGGTAGAGAGGAATGCTAGGGCGGTGAGGCGGGAGTGGGGGGCACCCTCATAGAAGCAGGGTAAGGGGAGATGGGAGAGGGGGTTTGCAGAAGGGAAACCAGGAAAGGGGGTAACATTTCAAATGTAAACAAATAAAATATCCAATTTAAAAAAAACATTTAAAAAAACAAGGCATAGAGCACACACACACATGTCTATGCAAGTGCTTGCACATACATACTCGAGCGCGCGCGCGCACACACACACACACACACACACACACAGAGACAGACAGACAGACAGAGAGAAACAAAAAATTTTAAGAGATTCAGTCTTGATTATATAGTTTCTGGATGGTAGATGAGTCCATCTCTTTGCTAAGCAAGAGTTTCATTAAAGTGCATTATCTTAATAATGACTATTTAAATTAGATCAAGAACTTTGCCTGCCCAGGGGCGAGGGCTTCATCTCTGCTCCCAGCTATCCAGTTTGAACTTCTCTTGCCATTTCTCCTCCTCCTCGTGGGAAGAGCACAGCCAAAGACTGCCAGGGTGGGGGTGGGACAGAAGAGGGGCTAGCAGAGGAAAGGGGGAGGGGTGGGAGAGCAGCAGGTAAGGGCTGGCACTGCAGGGGTGCAGCCACCACTGTGTGGGAGTATGTGAGGTCCTGGAGCAGAAGTAGGCTGAAGAGCTTCTACTCCCACCCAGATCCATAAACGCCTCTACAGGCCGACACCACTGCAGCAGGGAAACCGCACTCTTGATTTTGCTAGTGGAAGAAAATGAAATCTAAGGAGGGAGCTGGGTCCACCAAACTTAGAAAGTCGAGTTCCTTTTACCTGGCAGTCCTTCCCCAGAAACTCTCTACAGAAGTGCCTGTATGATCAGAGTGACATCGTTTACCACAGCGTGGCTGGAACTGGCAGGGACCTGAAACAAGCCAGGTATCCACCGAGAGAGGATGGGTTAAAGAAAGCATGGTCCAGCCACAGTGCGAGGCAGCTTCAAAGGGGAGACCCTGTGTGTGTACAAATGAAACAAGCTCGGAGTTGTGCCACAGGGTAGAAAAGTAAAGTCAGAGCAGTGAGCACAGTGTGCAAATGCTTGGGCCGGAGGGGCGGACGCTGAGGATCCACGGCCACACTTGTTGACACATACATAAGGAAACCAAAACGATGTGAAGGAAAAGCACTTGCAAGGGAGGATGGAAGAAGACTGTTGAATGAGGACCAGAGCAGAGGAAGATGATAGATGTAGGTAGGTAGGTGATAGATAGATAGATAGATAGATAGATAGATAGGAGGATAGATAAATGAAAGATAGATAGATAGATAGATAGATAGATAGGAGGATAGATAAATGAAAGATAGATAGATAGATAGATAGATAGATAGGAGGATAGATAAATGAAAGATAGATAAGTAAATGATAGATAGATAAATGAAAGATAGATAGATAGGATAGATAAATATAAATGATAGATAGATAGAATAGATAAATATAAATGATAGATAGATAGAATAGATAAATATAAATGATAGATAGATAGATAGATAGATAGATAGATAGAATAGATAAATATAAATGATAGATAAGTAAATAATAGATAGATAGATAGATAGATAGATAGATAGATAGGCAGATAGATAGGCAGATAGATAGATAGATAGATAGATAGATAGATAGATAGATCAACCATAAAGAGTAGATGCATTCAGTATCAAACCTAAAAATAAATACAAATTTTTTTATAAAATGAAAGAAATTGTTCTAGCATATACTAAGGGGAAGGCTCTGCCAACACAGCCCTTGCTTCAATCTCTATCAAGAAAGCCCATGGCCTCTAACCTAACAGTCCTGGTTGGTTCCAGCAGCCTTTCTATGGAAAGCAGTTCATGGACAAAGATCTCTGTATGCTGACCGAGTTAGAAAGGAAAAGGCTGAAGTCACATCCATCCATACGATAGGATACGCTTGGTTGTGTGTTTGGCAAGCTGGGCTGGGCACTAACCTGAGGAAATGCTAGGTAACACGAACTGCCCCAAGCTGCCCACTCACGGCCTCTACAGAGTCACGCTGAGCAGTGAATTAGCAGCTCGCCGTCTAAATTTAGGAAATGGGCAGGGTTATTACCGCCAGCCCGGCACATTCTTCCCTGAGACCCTCACAGAACCTGCTTCTGCGGGGCTCTGCTGCAGCGCTCCTGGTTTAACACGCACTGCTGACTCTGACACCAGGCTCACCGCCCACAGCACACCTGACCTAAGCACCGTCTCACACGTGGGGAACAGCACTACGCTCTGAAGTCACTGAAACAGGAGAACCCCAACAAAAAGCAGGAAGTACCCCTCCCCGAAAAGTCGATCAAGAAAAAGCCTGAAGTATAACACAGGAACTGAGATGCCAAGGCTCAGGGCTACCCCACCCGTAGCCGGAGTCCAGTCACAGAGCTGTGAGGGGGATGAGCCGCAGAGAGAACGGATGGGCGGACAAGCTGTGCTGCAGGCACATGGACATTTCTTTTTCTGTTTCTGTTTCTTTTTCCTTTTCTTTCTTTTTTTCCCCCTTTCTGATTTTTTTATTCTTTAAATTTTACAATAAATGGGTCTCATTCTTGGATCCATAAAGTCTAAAACTTCTGTTCTGCCCCGAAGTACACCCCTTTCCTTGTCCTGTATACAGTGTACACATACACACTATGTGTAGCCACTGTGCAGTTGGCTATATCTTGAGTAACAGTGCCCCCAAGTGTCCATAAGTAAAACTGCAGAAACCCCCAAGTGTGGCTCTCCAGATGTAAGAAGGTATAAAGATTAAAATATAAAATAAGGCAGCTTCCCATCCAGCCGGTAGCAGGTCAGCCATACGTAGCCAGCCTGCCAGGTGCTGAGACCCTGCCAGCGGAACCAGGTACCAGAGACAGCCCGAGTTTAAGACCTCCGGGGACTCAGGTCTGGGGCAGGAACTGCGCACAGCCTAGCGGTTTGGAGTACAGCGGCCGTGCCTGAGCTCTGTGCTCGCAGGCCAGACCCCAAACCCCCTGCAGGCAGCGCCATCTTGTCTGCAGCTTCCCATCCAGCCGGTAGCAGGTCAGCCATAC
Source organism: Apodemus agrarius (assembly GCA_964023405.1). Taxonomy (NCBI): domain Eukaryota; kingdom Metazoa; phylum Chordata; class Mammalia; order Rodentia; family Muridae; genus Apodemus; species Apodemus agrarius. The sequence continues at coordinate 113,232,823 of OZ030006.1, read as the reverse complement.
CTAGCCAACCTGCCAGGTGCTCAGACCCTGCCCACGGAACCAGGATAAGCAACAATTCTTGTTTATTAAGAAGAGTGAGGACCAGCTATAACGGCAGGCCTCCATATTGCAACCAGGACACAGCTGGAAAGGTGCAGATAGAGACTCCGCCTGGGGCTAGAGCAGGGAGAGCTGCTAAGCTCTCGCCCACAGGCGGGCCCAGGCGCCTAGGCTCTGCAGCACGTCCCTGCGAGCTTAGGCCGTGCACCAAGGCAGCCGGAACCACCCAGCTCCCCAGGAGCCCGGACCAGCGATAGCGGCAGGCCTCCATACTGCAACCAGAACACAGCTGGAAAGGAACAGGTAGACAGATTCCACCAGGGGCTACCACGTGGGGGGATCTGCTAGGCTCTCGCTACTAGGCAGGCCCAGCAGCACCTGCCGAGGCTCTGCTGCACTCCCCCACACTTCCCGGAGACCTCAGGCCGTGCACAAAGTCAGCGGGTGGCAGCCAGCTCGTGATCCCGTTGAGCAGCAATCACGCATAACCACCAGTAGAGAAACAACAGGTAAGCCCAGCCTCATAGGAGATTCAAACACCAGCCAGTGACAACAAGGTCAACTAACACCAGAAATAACCAGATGGCAAAAGGTAAATGAAGGAATGTCACTAACAGAAATCAAGACAACATGACAGCATCTGAACCCAGTTCGCCAACAACAGGAAGCCCTGGATACCCCAAAACACCAGAAAAACAAGACTTGGATATAAAATCACTGGTCAGGATGCTGGTAGCTGAACACATAGAAAAATCTCGTAAAGAAATAGAAGAGAAAATGGATCAAAAGTTAGAAGCCTTTACAAGGCAAATACAAAAATCACTTCAAGAAATGCAGGAGAAGATGGATCAAAAAGAAGAAGACAATAAGGAGGAAAGACAAAAATCACTTAAAGAAATACAGAAGAACGTGGGCCAACAAGTAGAAGCTATGAAAGAGGAAACACAAAAATCTATTAAAGAAATACATGAAAACACAATCAAGCAAGCGAAAGATCTGAGCACATCCATCCAGGCACTAAAAACAGAAGTAGAAACAACTAAGAAATCGCAGAGGGAGACAACATTGGAGATAGAAAACCTTGGGAAGAAATCAGGAGCCATAGATGCAAATATCAACAATAGAATACAAGAGATAGAAGACAGAATATCAGAAGCCGAAGATACCATAGGAACCATTGATTCAACAGTCAAAGAAAATACTAAATGCAAAAAGGCTGTAACCCAAAACATCCAGGAAATCCAGGACACAATGAGAAGACCAAACCTAAGGATTATAGGTATAGACGAGAATGAAGATGTACAAGTTAAAGGGCCAGCAAATATCTTCTACAAAATTATGGAAGAAAACTTCCCCAACCTAAAGAGAGAGATGCCCATGAATATACAAGAAGCATACAGAACCCCAAACAGACTGGATCAGAACAGAAATACATCCCATCACATAATAATCAAAACTCCAAATGTACTAAACAAAGAAAGAATATTAAAGGCAGCAAGAGAAAAAGGCCAAGTAACTTATAAAGGAAGACCTATCAGAATAACACCAGACTTCTCACCTGAGACCATGAAAGCTAGAAGATCCTGGGCAGATATCATGCAAACTCTAAGAGAACACAAACTTCAGCCAAAACTACTTTACCCAGCAAAGCTCTCAATCACCATAGATGGAGACATCAAGGTATTCCCTGACAAAACCAAATTTGCATGATATCTTTCCACAAATCCAGCCCTACAAAGGATAATAGGGGGAAAACACCAAGACAAGGACGGAAACTACACCCGGGAAGAAGCAAGATAGAAACCTCCTCTCATCAAACCCAAAAGAAGGTAACCTCTCGAATATAAAAAATAAATAAAATAAATAAATATAATTTCAAAAATGTCTGGAGGAAATAATTACTATTCCTTAATATCTCTTAACATCAATGGACTCAATTCCCCAATAAAAAGACATAGATTAACAGACTGGATACGGAAACAGGACCCTACATTTTGCTGCATACAGGAAACACATCTCAGTGTCAAAGACAAACACTGCCTTAGAGTAAAAGGCTGGAAGACAATTTTACAAGCAAATGGTCTCAGGAAACAAGCTGGAGTAGCCATTCTAATATCAGATAAAATTGACTTCCAACCTAAAATCATCAAAAGAGACTCAGAAGGTCACTTCTTGCTGGCCAAAGGAAAAATCCACCAAGAAGAGCTCTCAATACTGAACATCTATGCTCCAAATGCAAGGGCAGCCTCATTCGTAAAAGAAACCTTACTAAAGCTTAAAGCACACATTACACCTAACACAATAATTGTGGGTGACTTCAACACTCCACTCTCCTCAATGGACCAATCAGGAAAGCAGAAACTAAACAGGGACACAGTGAAACTAATTGAAACTCTGGACCAATTGGATTTAACAGATATATATAGGACACTTCATCCTAAAGCTAAAGAATATACCTTTTTCTCAGCTCCACATGGGACCTTCTCCAAAATAGACCATATAATTGGTCACAAGACAGATGTCAACAAATACAAGAAGATCGAGCTAATCCCATGCCTTCTATCAGATCACCATGGAGTAAGAGTGGTCTTCAATAACAACAAAAACAACAGAAAGCCCACATACACATGGAAACTGAACAATACTCTACTCAATGACACCTTGGTCAAGGAAGAAATAAAAAAAGAAATCAAAGACTTTTTAGAATTCAATGAAAATGAAGGTACAACCTACCCAAATCTATGGGACACAATGAAAGCAGTGCTAAGAGGAAAACTCATAGCTCTAAGTGCATCCAAAAAGAAACTGGAGAGAGCATATACTAGCAGCTTAATGGCACACCTTAAAGCCCTGTAAGAAAAACAAGTTAATTCACCCAGGAGGAGTAGAAGACAAGAAATCATCAAACTCAGGGCTGAAATCAATCAAATAGAAACAAAGAGAACCATACAAAGAATCAACAAGACCAGGAGCTGGTTCTTTGAGAAAATCAACAAGATAGATAAACCCTTAGCCAGACTAATCAAAGGACACAGAGACAGTATACAAATTAACAAAATTAGAAATGAAAAGGGAGACATAACAACAGAAACTGAGGAAATTCAAAACATCATCAGATCCTACTACAAAGGTCTATACTCAAAACAACTGGAGAACCTGGAGGAAATGGACAATTTCCTAGACAGATATCAAATACCAAAATTAAATCAGCATCAAGTAGATCAGCTAAATAGTCCCATAACCCCTAAAGAAATAGAAGGGGTTATAGAAAGCCTCCCAACCAAAAAAAGTACGGGACCAGATGGTTTTAGTGCAGAATTCTACCAGACCTTCAAAGAAGACTTAACACCAATACTCTCCAAACTATTCCACAAAATAGAGACAGAAGGGACACTGCCCAACTCATTCTTCGAAGCCACAATTACGCTAATACCTAAACCACAAAAAGATCCAACAAAGAAAGAAAACTACAGGCCAATTTCTCTTATGAATATAGATGCAAAAATACTAAATAAAATTCTTGCTAACCGAATCCAAGAGCACATCAAAACGATCATCCACCATGATCAAGTAGGCTTCATCCCAGGGATGCAGGGATGGTTCAATATACGGAAATCCATCAATGTAATCCACTACATAAACAAACTGAAAGAAAAAAACCACATGGTCATCTCATTAGATGCTGAAAAAGCATTCAACAAAATTCAGCATCCTTTCATGCTAAAAGTCTTGGAAAGAGCAGGAATTCAAGGCCCATACCTAAACATAGTAAAAGCAATCTACAGCAAACCAGTAGCCAACATCAAAATAAATGGAGAGAAACTTGAAGCATTCCCACTAAAATCAGGGACTAGACAAGGCTGCCCTCTCTCTCCATATCTTTTCAATATAGTACTTGAAGTTCTAGCAAGAGCAATTAGACAACATAAGGAAGTCAAAGGGATACAAATTGGAAAGGAAGAAGTGAAACTATCATTATTTGCAGACGATATGATAGTTTACCTAAGCGACCCAAAAAACTCCACCAGAGAACTTCTACAGCTGATAAACAACTTCAGCAAAGTGGCAGGTTATAAAATTAACTCAAGCAAGTCAGTGGCCTTCTTGTACTCAAAGGACAAGCAGGCAGAGAAAGAAATTAGGGAAATAACACCCTTCACAATAGCCACAAACAACATAAAATATCTTGGCGTAACTCTAACCAAACAAGCGAAAGATCTGTACAACAGGAACTTCAAGTCCTTGAAGAAAGAAATCGAAGAAGACCTCAGAAGATGGAAAAATATTTCTTGCTCCTGGATTGGCAGGATCAATATAGTAAAAATGGCCATCTTGCCAAAAGCAATATACAGATTCAATGCGATCCCCATCAAAATCCCAACTCAATTCTTCATAGATCTAGAAAGAGCAATTCTCAAATTCATCTGGAGCAACAAAAAACCCAGGATAGCTAAAACTATTCTCAACAATAAAAGGACTTCTGGGGGAATCAATATCCCTGACCTCAAGCAGTACTACAGAGCAATTGTGTTAAAAACTGCATGGTATTGGTATAGCAACAGGCAAGCAGATCAATGGAACAGGATTGAAGACCCAGAGGTTAACCCACAGACTTATGGTCACTTGATCTTTGATAAAGGAGCCACAACCATCCGGTGGAATAAAGATAGCCTTTTTAACAAATGGTGCTGGTTCAACTGGAAGTCAACATGCAGAAGAATGCGAATTGATCCAATCTTATCTCTTTGCACTAAGATCAACTCCAAGTGGATCAAGGACCTCCACATAAAACCAGACACACTGAAACTATTAGAAAAGAAACTTGGGAAGACCCTGGAGGACTTGGGCACAGGGGAAAAGTTCCTGAACAGAACACCAATAGCTTATGCTCTAAGATCAAGAATCGACAAATGGGACCTCATAAAATTACAAAGTTTCTGCAAAGCAAAGGACACTGTCAGAAGGACAAAACGGCAACCAACAAAGTGGGAAAAGATCTTCACCAACTCCACATCCGACAGAGGGCTAATATCCAATATATACAAAGAACTCAAGAAATTAGACCGCAAAGAAACAAATAACCCTATCAAAAAATGGGGCACAGAGCTAAACAAAGAATTTTCACCAGAAGAAATTCGGATGGCCGAGAAACACCTTAAAAGATGTTCAACATCATTAGTCATCAGGGAAATGCAAATCAAAACAACCCTGAGATTCCACCTCACACCAGTCAGAATGGCTAAGATTAAAAACTCAAGAGACAACAAGTGCTGGCGAGGATGTGGAGAAAGAGGAACACTCCTCCACTGTTGGTGGGATTGCAAAATGGTAAAACCGCTCTGGAAATCAGTTTGGCGGTTCCTCAGAAAATTGGGCATGTCACTTCCAGAGGACCCTGGCATACCACTCCTGGGCATATACCCAGAGGATTCCCCTGCATGCAATAAGGACACATGCTCCACTATGTTTATAGCAGCCTTGTTTATAATCGCCAGAAATTGGAAGGAGCCCAAATATCCCTCAAAGGAGGAATGGATACAGAAAATGTGGTATATTTATACAATGGAATACTACTCAGCAATTAAAAATAATGAATTCATGCAATTTGTAGGTAAATGGTTAGACCTGGAAAATATCCTGAGTGAATTAACCCAATCACAAAAGAATGCACATGAAATGCAATCACTGATAAGTGGATATTAATGAGCCCAGAAGCCCTAAATACTCAAGACACAAATAGCAAGTCAAATGATTCCCAAGAAGAAGAAAGGAGAGGACCCTGGGCCTGTAAAGATTGCATCCAGTTTAGTAAAGAAACCGAGGGGGGAGGGGGAATTATTGGGGAACAGAGTGGGGGGAGAGAAACTATGGGAACTATGGTGGGTGGGAACTGGGAAAGGGGAAAGCCTTTGGAATGTAAACATAGAATATAGAAAATAAAAAAAAAATGTATAAAATCAAAAATTACAAAAATATATATATATAAAATAAAATAAAATAAAATAAAATATAAAATAAAATATAAAATAAAATAAAATAAAATATAAAATAAAATAAAATAAAATAAAATAAAATAAAATAAAATAAAATAAAATAAAATAAAATAAAATAAAAGCTTAGAGCTAGATCCAGAGAGGGGGATGGGTAGGATGGGGTGAGGGTCGGGGGAGACATGACAGGACGAGGACAGGGCTCAGGACAGAGGACAGAAGCCTAAGGACCATGGAAGCAGCTGGCTATGATCCTCACTCCTCGGCCCCACCATCTCAAGCAGGACTAAGGAGTGACTTAGACTTTACCTAATCTCCCAAGTCACCTCCCCTAGACACCCATGCTCTAGGAAAATCTCCAAAGCCAGATAAGATAAAGTGAAGGGACTGGGCCATGACACTTTTCCCTGAGATTCTGTTTGGCTCTGGGAGCAGAGGGGAGGCGTCTACTGCCAACAGGACAGGGAAGGCTGGCACTGCAGCTCAGTTAGTGAAGTATTTGCCTAGTACACATGAGGCCCTGGGTTCAGTCTCTAGGACCACACAGACCTACAACTTCAGGGGTGAAGGCAGGAGGATTCAAAAGTCATCCTCAGCTTCAAAGTTCATCCTCACTAAAGGAAGTCCTGAGTCCAACCAAAGGAAACATCTCTGTGCAACAGATGGAGACCATTACAGAAAACCACAACCAATCAAAATGCAGAGTTGTGGAGTCCAGCCCTAACTAATGCATCTACAATACAATGTCCAGGGTTCAGGGATCGCTGCAGAAGAGGTGGAAAGACTAAGAGTGGGAAGAAGGGGGATTTTGCTGTGAGGCCTTGTCTTCTAGGAAGATCAGAAGCCATACCCAAAAAGTCTCAGCAACACAGCTGTCTGAACATGACCTGAATAAGGGTAGCACCACTGGACACGCTAATGTGGAAAGGGGAAGCCCAGGAGTCCTCAACCCTAGGCAAAGAACTGCAGGCCACTAAGGAATGCTGAGATCAGGATTAATAGTCTTCCCCAGGGAAAGAGCAAAGATTTGCTATCTGAAATGGAGGTCGTGAATTTGAAAGAGGGGTTGAGGGGAGGTTTTGGAAAGGGAGAAGAAAGGAGAGAAAATTGTGTAATTATAATATAATCCTAAAAATGTTTAAAAATAAGTTTAAGGGGCTGGTAAGATGGCTCAGCAGTTAAGAGCACTGACTGCTCTTCCAAAGGTCCTGAGTTCAAATCCCAGCAACCACATGGTGGCTCACAACCATCTGTAATGAGATCTGGCGCTCTCTCTGGCGTATCTGAAGACAGCTACAGTGCATTTACATATAATAATAAATAAATCTTTTAAAAAAATAAGTTTAAGTCCAAAGAGAACTGGAAAGATGGCTCAGAGGGAAAAGAAGGCTCTCTGAACAGTTGTAAGAACCAGAGTTCAAATCCCCAGCACTCATAAAAAGGTAGGCATGGCTGTAAGCACCTCTAACCCTGCATGACAGAGACAGGAGGCTCGCTGGGCTCACAGCTGACAGCCTAGCCCCAGTTTTAGGAAGAGAGCCTGCAACAGGGATAGAGCTCCTGTGACAGAGTGAGCCGTGTGCCCTTCATCTTCCTCCTGCCTCCGCACATGTGTGGGGACAGGCAACACACACATACGCACACACACACACACACACACACACACACACACACACACCCATTCATACTGTGATGGTTTGAATATGCTTGGCCCAGGGGGTGGCACTATTAGGCGGTGCAGCCCTGTTGGAGTAGGTGTGTCACTGTGGCATGGCTTAAGACCTTAAGTCTTCCACTAGCAGCCTTCAGATGAAGATGTAGAACTCTCAGCTCCTCCTGCACCATGCCTGCCTGGATGCTGACGTGCTCCAGCCTTGATGATAATGAACCTCTGAACCTGTAAGCCAGCCCCAATTAAATATTGTCCTTGTAAGAGTTGCCTTGGTCATGGTGACTGTTCATAGCAATAAAACCCTAAGACACATACATTCAAAAAATAAAGAATTTCCAAATAAAATGGAGGGCTAGAAATGAGTAAATGAGCACTGGGTAACCCCAAGCAGTGACGTATTCAGGCAGAAGTCAGTGGGCACTTGGTGTATTGGGTCATAAGGTCCATTGATCATCCTCAGGGAATCAAGATGTCATCCAAGGAGTAGTTGCCAATTGTGGGGGTGGGGAGGCATTTACTTTTATAATGGTTAGAGCAGAAGGTAGAGAATCAATGAAGGGGGAATGGGACACCTGGCATTGTGCCATGTTAAAACACAACGTAGGGAACATGGCCTGTGGTAAGCTCCAGGCAAAATCCTCTGAATATAACAGCCCTCCTTCGGTGCCCAGGAAATACGAGAGCCAAAGGAGTAAGGAAATACTAGAGGAAAAACCAGAGAACTCGGGAATTTGGACAAATGACCTAGGTTCTCCAAAACATCCCTGTCCTGAGATGGAGAAAGGCGGTGAAGAGACTACAGTGTGATCTGGGAGGAAATGGCAGTGGCTGGGTGGGGGCAGTAGCTAGGAAGGGCTGGTCCTTGGGGCATGTTCGAGGCTGAGGGCAGACTCAGCATGTTGGATGTGAAAGAGGAAAGAGTGGAGACAAGCCCACATACTCCTCCTTGGACGGTGGCATCCTTATGATGGAGGCTCCTCTGAGGAAGGCTCCTGGGGTAAAAGTTGTTCAAAATGGGCCACATGTAGAGCAGGTCAGAGGCATGAGGACATCTGGCTGGAAGAGAAGAGTCAGAGCCAAAGAGAGCTGTGTGGAGTCCCTTGCAGCTAGGTAGCTGGAACCTGGGTGTGGCCAAGGCTACAGGAGAGAACTGAGACACACACACATACACACACACACACACACACACACACACACACACACAAATGCTGGGGCTATGGATTGTGGGACTGAAATCAATATGTACAATATGATGTAAAATGTTGGGGGCCAACAAGTAGACTCAGAGCATAAAGACATTTGACTCAATCACCTGGTCAACTTTTTCGATCCTCAGAACCTACAGTGAAAGAAGAAAGCCAATTCCACAAAGTTGTCCTCTGATTTTACACACACACACACACACACACACACACACACACACACCATGGCATGCCTGCCCCCACAAACACAAGTCATACACACAAATAATAGTTTTTCACAGGCCAGCAGGATGGCTCAGCAGGTAAAAGTGCTTGGTGCCAAACCTAGCAACCTGAGCTTAACCCCTGGGGAAAGAAGAGAACCAGCCCCCATAAGTTATCTGTGACCTCACACGTACACCATGGCTGTACCCATTCCAGCAGCACACACACACACACACATAAGTGAAATAGTTTAATCTCCTGTTCCTGGTTTTACGCATTTTACCTCTTGTCCCACATTCCCCCACTGCCCACTACCAACCTCTCTTCTCTGTTGAGTCGCTACTTCCAGACTGGGCATCTGGGTACACCTGTCCATTTTCAGGTATAGCACCCCAGAGCGCCAACCGGGGTATTGCTTCCAGAGGCCCCTCTATGTGCACTTCTACCAGGGGTGCCCTGCTCTGGACCCCTCTGCCCCAGGCCTTCTCCCTCCCACAGCCCCTCCCCCACACCAGCTCCTCACCATTTTCCCAGCAAAGCTGACTTCCACAAAGGGGTCCACCAAGTTCTTCTTGTTGCTGTCGAAGCCAAAGATCTGCTTGACGTTGTCCATCACAGCATCGTCCACTGGGGAAGGAACACGCCTGTCGCTGCTTGCCAGTGTCCCCTCTATACCTGACTATCCCATGTACACTCACTGGCCATTCATTGCCTGCCTGCCGTCTCTCCTCCAGAATCAGCTGCCTGTGCCATACCCAGCTCTGGCCTCCTCCTGAGCCCCCCAGACCCCTCTGCCCCACACTGCCAGCCTCTGTAGCTCTCCAGACCCAACTGTCCCTGCATCTCCAGGCAGGGTCATGACTACAGAAGGATGCATGGACCCTGGGTGCTCGGTGGCCACAGGGATCCACCACCAGTGGGTTATCCCGTAGGCCAGTCTTGCTTTAAATAGAAAATAAGAGAGGCCCAGCACATAGTCTAGGATTTCCCATTTCCATAAGAGCAGCAGGCCAGGCGAGGGGACGCTGGAGCGGGGCCATTGCTCTCACGCCTCCTTCATCTTCCCACGCCCTCCTCCCTGTTCTGCTTCCCGCTAACATCCAATTGCTCTGCTGAGTGGCACTCCAGGCTGTGCAGTGCGAGCGTGGGGCTCTGGGTCCAAACCAGCGCCACCAGAAAAAGGAAAGAAAAAAGTCTCTGGGTTGTTTTTCTGCTGTTGAAGGGTGGGGGCTGGGGGGTGCCAAATAAAGGCTTGCAACGTCAGCCAGACAGCAGAAAGTGGGCACCACTGATACCACTGATAACACTAACAAACCCTCGGGGAGGAAACGGGATCAAAAAGAGGATGAGAATGGGCAGGGCGTGGTCCTTGGGAAGAAAAACACTGAGAAAAGGTCTGTCTCCCCCAGACCCACCCTCACACACCCCCACCCCCATGAGTGACCAGAGGCCCAGGGTCCATGCTTTAAACAGCCTGGCAGGAGACTCCTGTAAGCATCCAGAAGGGGGCACCACACTCACTCTGTGGTAAGTCCTCAGCCCGGAAAAGTTTCAGGCAGAAGTGGGCTCCACGAAGGGCCACACCGGTGGGCCTAAGCAGGTTGCCTTCGATGTCCTCTTTGTCTTCAGAAGGGTCTTTCTTGTCCAGCTGCAAAGAAAAGCCATGGGATTCCGAACCAGCCTCTCACCGGAAGGTGCGTCCTGAACTCTGGCACCTGCAGCTGCTTGGCTCTTGGTTAAGCTCTCTGCAGAGCAGTGAGGACAAGGGGGGGCGCACTCCCTAGCTACCTGGAGGACCGCCTCCAACAGGAAAAATTGCAGCTGGTACACAGCAGGCATCCAAGCCAACAAGTGCCCTTTTTCATAAGCCCCAAACCCCCTGCACCCCTCTCCCCCGCCGCACCCCACCCCCCACTCCCCACCCCCACGTTAAAAACTAGTTGAAGGAATCTAAGCTAGACGCTCCATCTTTCGGGACGTGTTCCTGCACACAAGTATTAAGGTAGTGACCCCAGAGTCAATCAGCACGGTGCTAATGGGCGAGAGGCACCCCTGGTAAGGTAGACTGAGGCTCTGATTCATAGAGCACATTCTTCCAGAAAGAACAAGCCTCTTTCTTTGCAAATGAAGGCAGTAACGCTGTGTGATAATAAACACAGTGTCTGGCACCACAGGAATACACCTAGAGGCTTCCTGGGAGGAGAACAGAGGAAGGGCAGGAGAGAGTGAGGTCAGGCCGGTTCAGCAGCCTACTCCTGAGCAAGCCAACAGAAGGAGCCACAGCCTCCGCTTCCCACAGGGCACCCCACTTCAGCAGCGAGACATTCGATCCCAGCACATACAGGAGCAAGTGTCCAGGGAGAGTCAGAAAGCCGTCATCCCCTCTCATTCCGCGTCCACAGGAGATGTGAGTGCGAGGAAGGAGGGAGCCTCCGAGAAGAGGAGGGCTGGCTGTGTGGCGTGGCTCCAGGGGAGGAGAAGGAAGGCGGAGGACAAGAGAGAGGGAATGAAGAAGGGAAGGCTGGCGTGGTGGAAGAGGGAGGCACACGCCCATTTACAGCAGGGGAAGAAAGAGTGGGGTGACCTGAGGCAGCTCTTCCTAATGCGGGGGTGCTCTGCCCAGACGGGCCCGGCTACTCTAGCTCCAGCGTCTGCTCATCTCCCTTCCGGCCCTTCCTCAGTCTCTGGACTCTTGACCACTTCACCTCTGCCTCCTGCCTACCGCCAACTCCTGCATGCCCACAAGCCACCCCTGGGGTTATAACTACGGAGCGTTTTGACAAAAATGGTCTAACCACAAGTGGTCATCACCTGATGTGGTGGTCAGTGTGGGCTCCCTAGCTGTGGTGGCGCTTGTCTTTAATCCCAGCACTGAGCCAGGCGTGGTGGCGCACGCCTGTAATCCCAGCACTTGGGAGGCAGAGGCAGGTGGATTTCTGAGTTCGAGGCCAGCCTGGTCTACAGAGTGAGTTCCAGGACAGCCAGGACTACACAGAGAGACCCTGTCTCAAAAAAAATAAAAAATAAAAAAAAATACCAGCACTGAGGCAGAGGTAGGTGGATCTCTGTGAGTTCGAGGCCAGCCTAGTCTACAGAATGAGTTTGAGGCTAGCCAGGGCTACACATAGAGGTCTGGAAAAACAACAACAAAAGAAAAATCTAAAGTCCTTGATTCTTTCTTTTGCAAGGAAGGCCAGAGAGTGCAGCCCCACCATTTCAAGTGCTTTGTTATTTATATTTTTTGTTTGTTATGCAGTTCTCATGATTACTACAGACCCCTTTAAGACAAGAAAAAAACCAAGCCAGGGGTTTTATATGCTGCTACACTAGGTACTGCAAGGAGGGTACTCACAGGAGCTTCGTCTCCAGGCCCTAGCACACACAGGCTGGCTTTGAGGTAGCCTCTGGCCCCTGCTGAGAAGTCATCAGGGTCGGACAGCAGCAGCCACTTCCGGAGATAAGCGTGTCCTGCAGGAGGGAGTGGAAGGTCAGGTCTGCAGACAAGTAGGAGCTTAGGGTGGACCCTTTAAGGTGAGACAGAAAACCTAGCAACCAGGCAAAGGGACCAGGTTTCACACCCCATGGATGTGTGAAGCCAAGAACTGCCCACTGGGCACCACAGTTCCTTAGCGGAGCCACATTTCCTGAAGTATGGAAGACTGGCAGTCACACCGTTCATGACTACTGATATTGGACGATGAGTTAAACATACTTAGAAGATTGGTATGTCAGAGAAGGCTTAGCAGAAATGTCTGAAAGAGGTGATAAAAGCCCAACTTAGGCCCATTTTTCCACTTCCTAAGTAAATCACCCAGACCAGAGCGAAGGAAAGACTGGACTCATAAAGTGACTCAGAACGGAGCCCAGGCTCCAGCCACCCTGGCCCTACCTTCCGGAGTAACCACCCCTGAAGAAGCCTTCGGGCAGCTGTGCCTGGGGGCTTGTTTTACAAGGACGAGAAAGCCCTGCCTTCCCTTCCAAGTGCAGAGCCCACCTCCAGGTTCTAAAGCACCAAGAAGCAAAAAGGAGTTCCCCCCAAACGAGTGCCTCCAAGAAGTTTCTAGAATGTCAGGATTTGGTCAAGGGAATAAGAACTCACGGGGCTCTCTGTACACGGTACCCACGTCCATCTGAAACAGAGAGGAGACACAGTCAAACAAAGGAATTTTGGTTTCCTGAGACCCTCCTCTACTCTGCAGAGGGTTGTTTTCTTGTGGGCCTGTGTTATGTGTGTGTTTCCTTACTCCCGATAAACACCTTTCTTCAACTGCTAAAATAAATAAATAAATAAATAAGCAAAACAAAACATACATATCAACAAGCACAGACTACATACAGGTAAAACACCCATATACATAAAATAAAAATAACTAAATCTTTAAGGGACTAAGAAATCTACCAAGTAGCTGAATAGATAGCCACATAAGGACACTTAATATTTTTTTAGGATTTATTTACTTTTCTTATATGTGCATATGTGTTTTGCTTGTATGTATGCCCGTGCCCCACATACGTGCCTTGTACCTGTGGAGCTCAGAAGATCTCAGATCTCCTGGAACTGACACTATAGACAGCTATGAGCTGCTGTGTAGATGCCGGAAAGTAAACCCAGATCCTCTGAGAGGAGCAAGTGCTCTCAACCACTGAGCCATCTCTGATTTTACAGTTTGTAAGATCTGTTAAATCCACCCTGGAGTCTGCGGGACTCAGCAATTTAGAAGTGGACTGTCCATTGCCTGCTTCTGGCCACAAGGTAAAGTAAACAGGCCAGAGCACCTCTCCTGAGTGTATATCAGAACTCTACTCCAGATCCACAGAGAAGATGGAGTCAGGGAGCAGAGCAACATCTCATGAGATATGGTGGTTTAAATGTCCCCATAGTTGCAAATATTTGAATACTTTGTCCACAGTTGGTGGAAGTGCTTGGCAAGGTCTGGCTTTGTTGAAGGAGGTGTGTCAGTGAGGTGGGATTTGAGGTTTGACCATCCCTGTTAGCTCTCTCTGCCTCGTGCTCATGAATCGGATGTAAGTCCTCAGCTACTGCTCCAACACCATGCCCGCCCGCCCGCCTGCTGCCATGCTCCCCACCATGACAGTCACGGAACCCCCCTCTGAAACTGTGAACACCAAAGTAAACGCTTTCTTTTATAAGTTGTCTTGGTCACACTGTCTTATCACAGCAATAAAAAATAACCAAGACACACAAGACAGTCAAAAATGAGTAAAGGCTGCTTCCCTTCCAGGGTGCATGGACGGAGGGAAATTTAAAAGGGGGATTTAATTCACTCTGTTGGGGACAGGGTAGGTTAACTCCTCCTCTGTTTGTCATACCCTGACCTCAGGAAAATGGAAAACTTTAAGCACTGTCTCCAGCTCCCTGAGATGTATCTTTTCAGACAGGAACTAAGCTTGAAGCTGTGGGGTGCCACTCAAGGGCCAAGCTTCACCTCTAAAAGGTGACTATGGAGAAAGCCAGAGACGTAGGATCCTGATCTTAGAGGGTAACAAGCTCCAGGATGTTAAGCAACCTGTCTTAGAGGCCAAAGTGTTGTGGGTTTTTTTTCCCTCTGAATAAAGAAAATTAACTCACATAGATGGACGCCCTAATTACCATGGGAATCCAGGAGAGACTCTGTGCCAGGGGTTGGGGGTTGAGGGTTGAGGCACTTGCTCTCCAGCCTCTGACCTGACTATAGGCATGTGATGGAAAATGCATGCCCCACCCACTTTGGCTTCCTTCTGTCTGTCTAGTCCCAGAGATTGCCTATGATAAACATCCCTTCCTGGCAAACTCAATAGTAAAAGTGCGCCCAGACATGGGCCCATTCCGCCGTACCTCCAGCATGCAGGAGGTTGAGACAGCAGGATCACCATAAATTTGAGGTCAGCCTGAACTGTAAGATAAGAATTCTGACTCCAGTAGATAATAATTACTTTTTTTTTTTCTACCTCTAGTGAGAGGTTTCCTGAGTTGGGAGGTTTTATGGAGGTTTTAGGGGGAAGGGTTAAAATTAGATTTTCTCAGCACAGCCTGCCCCTGAAGGGGAAGTGAGAACTAACTACTTCCAAGTAAACAAACAATTACCCGGAACTCGCCAAGGAGGGCATCTGTCCTAAGGGAGCGTGAGTCCACCACCTGAAAGGAAAGATCATCTTCCTGTGAGAGTGTGGCTCTGGCCAGGTCCCTCCCAGACGACAACAGCCAGCAGCTGGCACTGTCTCCCTTCCCGAGATGGTACTAAGCAATGTCTCACCTCACAGAACCCTGTGAATAGATGCTAACACGGCCCCCACCTCACAAATAAGGGGACAAAGACACAGGGAAATCGCACAGCATGTGCAGAATCACAGGGGCACACGGCAGAGGTGGGACCCACATACGTGGTGCACACCCATCCCCAGCAGCAGGGAGCAATCGGAGGCCACAGCATAGACAGAGAAAGCAAGTCAAAAACCAGGCAGTTCACGCCTCTGGCCTGAGGCACGTGGGCATTTTTCTGCTACTGGCAGAGTTTCTGTGGGTCCTTCAATCGCCCAGAGTCAAGCTTCAACCCACCCCTCTTCTCCCAGACACACACACAGACTGACAGGCACAATGGCAGACAGGTCTGTGGCTGTCACATCCTACTGTTGCCAGCTCACATGTGTACCCATTACCCACGGAGAACAACTGAGACCTACCGTGATGAAGATGGGCTCATCAAACAGCTCTGAGGGAGAGTCAAATACGTTGAAGAAAAGAGTCTGTAGATCCAGAATGGGGAAAGGGGAGAAATTAGTGTCTCTGACCCTCAGGCTGGGTGGAGGGGTGTGGCCACCCACCAGTGTCGGAGCCTGAGTTAAGGAGACTGGTGGAGCTCAGCTGTCCAGTGCCAAAGTCTAGGAATCCAACAAACTGGGCTGTCCCATCTCTGCCTCACAGAGGTTAGCATTTCAAGGACAAGGATTCTGAGATTTGGGGGGAGCAGGGCTCTCCAAGTCCTCTGATAATCTGCACTGCTCTTGGCTCTCACACTCAAAGATGGCGCCCCAAGAGCACGCCCTTGGACCAATGCCCTGGTATCTGCTCTCAACCATTCTCAAGGGCTATCAATGCTCTGCCCGATGCCCGAGGTCACTCACCTCATTGAAGAGCGGGCTATTTCCCTTCTGGATTCGAGTCCGCTTGGTCTGCCCAGCAGCTGTGACCTTGACCACCGGCTTGATGTTCACCCCGGGCAGCTGACGCCCCTCTATCACCTGGACTCTGATCTGAAAGCCGGGAGAAAGAATAGGCTAATGGATAGGAAAGGAGACCACCTGCAGGCCCCAAGACTCAGAAACCCCATGGACCACTCACTGACAACTTTCGGGAGAACTATGAAAAAATTCTAGAAAGAGCACTACAAAAACAACCACACTTTGCGCCAAGCTCCCTTTGCATCTAGAAAATTCCAGAACTTCCCAGAAGAGCTGTTTCCCCTGCATAAAAAAATCTCCTGGGATAAGGCCCAATCCAACCCTTCCTTCCTTTAGAACAGACGCCACCTGAGACCCCCTTAACACCCACTCTGTCATTGCTACTGTTTTTCTGAATGAGTCACTCACTCTGTCATTGCTACTGTTTTTCTGAATGAGTCACTCTGTCGTCAGACTGGCCTGTCATTCACTAGGTAGCCCAGGCTGGCCTCAAACTTGGGTAATCTTTCTTCCTCCACTGATGGACACAGCTCCTCAGATTCAGGCAGCTGATTCAGCAGCTCTGAGTAGGGGCAGAGGTCTACTTTTCTAAGGACCTTGGCTGGGCGTGATGGCCGCTCAGGCCTAATTCCAGCACCTTGGAAACAGAGCTGGAGGATCAGGAGCTCAATATCATCCTCAGCTACATAGTGAGTTCGAGGCCAGCCTGAGTGACACAAGACCCAGTCTCAAAAAAACAAAACAAAGGAGAAAAAAAAACGCATGGGCATGCACACAGAAACATCACATATGAATATAAGTATAATTTTTAAAATGTTTAAACAATAGGCCAGTAAGATGACTCCATGGGAAAAGGTACTTGCTGGAGTGTGGTAATCTGAGTTTATCCCCCAGGATCTACATGGTGGGGAAAAAGAAGGAACTCCCACACCTTTTCCTCTGACCTCCACAGAGACAGTGATCTCTCGCAGTGGCACTTGTACACTCCACACTAACACACAATAAATAAACAGTCACTGACTTTTAGAAAAGCTCAGAGTGCCCCGCTGCTGCTACCGCTGGAGGACCTGCTGGGGCATGCAGTCCCTAAAGAGTGAGGAGCTAGCCTAGGACAAAGGCCCATTACCACAACAAAGGAGATGCAGGGCTAAGCCAATCTCATTCGTTGTTTATAGGGACTCCTCGGGACTGGGCAGAGGCATGCTTTGAGACCCCAAGCACGAACTTCCAGCTCATCTGGCAGGATGCAGGGCATCCTAGCTTCTTCATGGGAGGCCTCGGAACACCAACGCACCGTCCTGATGCTAGACAACCCAGCCAGGCCCAGAACACCAGCAACTGCTGATGAGCTATAGGGACAGCCCCCCCTCCCGCCCCCTCACCTGGAAGTCCTGGGGCTTGTCTGACAGCAGCTTTTTAGGCGGGGCAGAGCTTCTTTTTCTTTTCGCCCCTGGATAGTGGGGCGGAGGGTGGGAAGGTGGCTTCTTGGGTGGAGTTGGTCCCCCTGGGCCCACAGCAGCGCTCTGATCCAGGAACGGCTCAGCTTCATCTCCAGTCATGCCCTGGTCCTCTGTGTCTTCCTCCCCTCCTGTGTCTGCGGGCACAGGTCTCTCTTGAGCACTGTGTGCCTTTGGTCCTGCCCTGAGGTCTCAGTCCAACAGGGGTGAGAGCCAAAGAGCATGCATGCTTCTGGTACCGCGCCCTAAGCCTGCCCACCCTTCCCCGGGATGGATGAAATCAAAGGGGGGCAGCTGCCACAGCTGGCCCCTGAAACCAGTAAACAGTCAGTTAGTCAGCAAGAAGAAGACAGGATGGCCCTGACCCACCCCACCACCCCAGCCCTAACAGACAGGCCCTCTGGCCACCTTGCCAGGTGAGACAGTTATAGGTGGTAGGGTCTGACTGCATCTCACCCGTGGGGACCGGCCACTTCTTCCCAGAGTATCTTGTGTCCATGGTGCTGTCACTGAGCAGGGACCAAGTCTCAGCCCGGCTCTGTCCCCCACCTGGCATGCATCAGGGCATAGCCCAAGCGGGGAGGGGCGGGAGGGAGCTGGGATGAGAGAGGCCCACCTTCCCCAGGCCCACCCTCACCCCTGACAGGCTTATCCACTCAGCCTGGGTACCATGCTCAGAGGTGACGGTCCCTTGTCCAACCAGGCAGAGCTGGGAGCCTCCTTTTGTTGGTCAAGCTCAGAGCATCTGGGGACCTCTGCCCAGCCTCCCTCCCCAGCAGCCTCTCTCCCCCCTGAGCCTAGCTTAGCCATCTCGCCCCAGGTCAGGATTCCCGGCCCAGTGACCTCCAGGGCTGGATGTACTAAGCTAACACATCTTCCCTCAGCCTCCCTCTCCACAGAAACCCACACAGAGCTGGCCCACAAGACAGGCTTACCCAGGGCAGGCAAGGGCCTCTCAAGTTTTTATAACTTGCTTCTTCCCCTCACACACCCCACCCCCACCACACCTCCTTCACCAGAAGATAAACTCTAGAACCTTCCCCTGAGCAAATGCACTGTCCCATCTCAGCTCCTTTCTACCCACATCGCCTAGTGGTCCGGCTAGCTTTCCCGGGCACCACCAGCAAGTCAGCCTCCTTGGCCTGCTCTTTACTTGACAAACCTAGCAGAAGCTTGAGGCGGACACAGGTGATCGTGTATGATCAACCCTGTGCCCAGAATGACCAGCCCAAAGCCACACAGCTACTCAGTGTCAAAGGCAAGATATAAACTCCAGTCCCCTAACTTTTTTGGCTCCAGACTCTTTTCTGGGGTGGGAGGAGGGATGAGCAGCTCTTTTGTTACATTGTATCACTGCTGAGGGAAGCGCTACGCCTCAGGTCACAACACTAGTCTCCAGAGCTAGGAAATGAAGAGCACAGGTTGGACCCGGCCCTCCCCCAACATCTGGGATTTGGGGAACCTCACTGGGGATCCATCTCCTTTTCTACCCACCCACAACCTCTGTCTCCATACTGGCCATCTCTTAACCCCAGGATTAAGGAGACATGTTGGCCATCTTCCAGGGACCATGCCCTACCAAGGGGTGGGTGGGGTCCTCACCAGCCACCAGATCCATGTCAGGCAGCGTCGGGGAGGGAGCTAGAGAAGCAG
Source organism: Apodemus agrarius (assembly GCA_964023405.1). Lineage (NCBI taxonomy): Eukaryota > Metazoa > Chordata > Mammalia > Rodentia > Muridae > Apodemus > Apodemus agrarius. The sequence goes on along the minus strand of OZ030006.1, from coordinate 113,213,427 downwards.
GCGGTGGGAACAAGGGCACAGCTCCTGGGGGTGGCGTGTAGGACACCTGCAGGACCAGAGAGGCCTAGAAGAGAAGCGTTGGTGACAGGTAAGTATAAAGGAGAAACGATGCCCTCCCTCCGGCGTCCTTGCTAGCCGCCCGTCCCTCTCCAGGGCATTTGGCTCTGACAGGGTCAGGGCTGCAGGGGGCTGTAGGGAAGCCACCCAGGAACCTGTAAGCACAGCCAGGCAGGTACCGGTGCATCGTCTCGGGTCAGGTGTCCCCATTCAGGAGCTGTGTGACACTAGACAAGTTGTGTAACCTCACTCAAGCTCAGTTTCCTGCTTGCAAAAAAGGGAGGTTGCCAGGGCGACGGGTCTCACGAGGCTGACAACGGATGAGGGACGCCAGCTCTCCTACAGGACCTGTCTAGTTCTGTGAGAAGTCCCTCACTTTTCTGCTCACCAAGCCCCACCCCGTGCACACAGTTCAGCTTGGCTCTGCTCTAGCTGCAGCTTGCACTTGAGAAGCCCATGGGGGTCACTCGCCGGTCACTCCTCCTCCCTCCCGGAAGCCCTGCCACTACCACATCTTCAGACAAGAGGAGAGCCAGTGGGCACACTTTTCACGTGGGCAGGGAAGGCTGCCTGGAGTCACACGTCACCTCCTCCCTGGCAACTCCAGAGCAAGAGGTGGATCTGAGTCCAAGAGAAACCAGAAGCTCACAGGACTCCAGCCCGGCAGCTTGAGGCAATCGGAGGCCTGGCTGAGTCTCTCCCGGGGTCAAAGGAAGACTTTTTGGAAAAGCCCAAGTAAAAGCAGGGTGTGGTGGCAGACACCTGCAGCACCAGGACCTGGGAGATGGAGATGGAGAGTCAGGAGCTCAGGGTCATCTTCGGCTACATGTGGAGGTCAGGCCCAGCCTGTATGTACGAGCATTTGTCTCTCACCTTCCCACCCACCCCAGATCCAAATAACAAGTGCTTAGTTTAAGAATATGCAAAACCTCTTTCAATAGCATCACCTAGGGGACACAGGCCTTAAGCACTCGCACTCCTGGGAGTGGATCTTGCCGCTCAGGGCCTGTCTGAGATGGAGTATGTTGGTGAGGTTGATTCAGGTGCAGAGATTCGCTCTAAAGTGGACGGTGCCAAGCAGTGGGATCGGGTCCAAGAAAGAAGGAGAAGAGCTAGCTGAGCCCAGTGTCCATCCATCTCTGCTTCTTGCTGTGGACTTGGTGTGACCGGCAGCTTCAAGCTCCCGCTGCCTTGACCTTCTTGCATCTTTAACTGTGAGTTCAACAAGCCCTTCTTCCCTTAAATCGCTTTTGTCTTTTATCACAGCACCAGAAAAAGAAACTAAGACAACCCAGGAGGAAGAATAATGTAACAGAGGCTGTCAGTGTCCTTCTGTGTAGGGACAATCCCCTCTATCGGTCTAAGATTTATTCTGGGTGTTTATTTTTTTATATGTACAGCTGTTTTGCCTGTGTGTATGTCTGTGCACTTTGTGTGTTCAGTGCCCACAGAGGCCGGAAGAGGACACTGGAGTTACAGATAGCTGTGAGTTACCATGTGCGTCCTGGGAATCGAACCTAGGTCCCCTGGAAGAACAGAGAGTGCTCTTAACCATCTCTCCAGCCCCTCCGCCTCCATCTTTCAAACAAGCAGTTGGCTCAGCATCAGACAGAAAACATTTTCCATGATTTTGGCAAATTCTTTACAAATTTTTGCTAACGTAATCTTCATCTGAGCGACCTAGCAGGGAATACTGCACATAATAGCAGTGACGTCAGTAGTGAGGAGTATACCCTGACCCCTAGGGCAAACCATGCCCTGAGGTTGAGAAGATGCCAGATCCCACTGTATCTCAGGCTTGCATCCTCCAGACTGGGGTCCAAGGAGAAAAAATGGGCTAACAAAGGCAGAACTGGCAGCAGTCCAGGCTCAGAACACTGAGGAAGGAGCCCAGAGGCAACTGGCATCCCTTTAATACCACAGGCAAGGCTTGGATGTAACTGGCCCTGCACGGTTAGAAGCTACCACCAGGTGTCGCCACTTGAGCAGCGAGTATTACTGTTGTCAGCGGGTAACTTGAAGGGAACCAGCTTCCTAGGTAGGCCCCAGCGCCCTCCCTCCTATGACTGATGAACCACTGGGGTTCTTTAGAGAAATAACTAATTGTACAAGATAAGCCTAGACTATCTTTTTGTTCCAGGAAAGTCTCAACAAATTACAGAAACACATCAAAGGGACAAGAAGGAGCTGGAGAAATGGCTCAGAGGTTAAGAGGCCTTGTTGGTCTTCCAGAAGACTAAGGCTCAGGTCCCAGTAACATGCATGAAGCCCTAGGTTCAATCCCCAGCATCACGCAAACCAGGTATGGTGTCACATGCCTATATTATCACAGCGTCGGTGGGGTACAGGGGCGACAGGCAAGCCCCTGAGTCAGCCAGCCACATCCAGGATCTCCAGATTCAGCAAGAGACCCTGACTCAAAGGGTCGGATGGAGAGTGACAGAGGAAGATACTGCAACCTCAGCCTCTGGCCTCCACTGCTGTGTGCAGACACATGAGACTGAGTATGTACAACACACACACACACACACACACACACACACACACAACTGATGAGCCTCCAGGAGGTCTGTGAGCTGGGTGAGGTCTACGTCGATATTGCTTTCAAGAGATGCTATGGAGAAGGCCTATAACTCAAAACACACTCGGCATCCAGGGTGATGGCTAGATGGTGGTGACATGGTCTCAAGTGACCCAGGACACAGAGTGGTTTGGACAACTCTTAGAAGCTTCTCTCTCCCACTCTGACAGAATCTTTCACTGTGTTCCTCTGTATTCTGTGCTGCCTTGATTTCACTAAGTCTTCTAGGCTGGCCTCAAATTCATAGAGTACTCTCCTGCTTCAGGCTCCCAAGTGCTGGAATTATAGGTATAAACCATCAAACCTAGCTTCTTTGTTTGTGGTGGTAGTAGTGGTGATGGTGATGGTAGTTGTGGTGTGTGTGTGTGTGTGTGTGTGTGTGTGTGTGTGAGAATGTGGGAGCATATGAATGTGTGTGTGCATACATTTGTGTGCATGTGTGTGCACATGCATGTGTGTGCATGCATGTGTGTGTTTGTATGTGTGCATGCATGAGTGTGTGTGTGTGTGTGTGTGTGTGTGTGAATGTGGGACCATATGAATGTGTGTGTGCATACATTTGTGTGCATGTGTGTGCACATGCATGTGTGTGCATGCATGTGTGTGTGTGTGTGTGTGTGTGTGTGTGTGAATGTGGGAGCATATGAATGTGCGTGTGCATACATTTGTGTGCATGTGTGTGTGCATGTGCACGTGTGTGTGCGTGCATGAGTGTGTGTGTGCATGCATGAATGTGTGTGTGTGTGTGTGTGTGTGTGTGTGTGTGTAGGTCAAAGTCAATTTAAGGTATCATGCCTCAGGATCCATCAGTCTTGTGTCTTAAGACAGTCTCTCACTGGCCTGAGGGTCACTCCTTAGGCTAGGCTAGCTGGTCAGTAAGCTCCAGGGACCCACCTGGCTCCACCTTCCCATGCTGAGATTACTGTTCCACCACACCTATCTTAATCAGTGATGGTTTGGGGATTGGAACCCAGGACCTGGAGATTGTAAGGCAAGCACTTTACTGGCGTGGCAGCTCCCCAGCCCTGCTTCCACACTTAAATCATTTCAAAATAAAAGATCAGAGCCGGGCAGTGGTGGCGCACACCTTTAAGCCCAGCACTGGGGAGGCAGAGACAGGCAGATCTCTTTGAGTTTGAGGCCAGCCTGACCTACATATTGAGTTCCAGGTCTGCCGGGGCTACACAGAGAGACCCTGACTACACTGGGAACCCCCGGTGGTGGGTTGCCTCTGTTATTGCCCTAGGCTCTGAACTCAGTCGAGCTAATCAAAGCCTACACCCATCACACTGGTTCCAGGGTCAGGCCTGGTGCAAAATGAAATATAAAGGCATTTATTAAAATGTTGTCTAGAATTTAAAGATGATAGCAGCAGAGAATTAAATCGAGCTCAGGGCCCTTTGGAGCCATGCCTGGGAGGGATGACTGCTTGGGCCAGGCCAGGCCAGGCCAGCTCACATCTGACAACAGAGAATGGCAACCCTGCCTGATATATTTTGCTTGTCCACTCTTGCATTAGTTTAAGCATTTCATTTATAAAACAGATATTATGCACCTGCTGAAGGCTTAAAATGCTAAAGACACTGGGAATGTCCCCCCAGAAGCAAAAGGTTTCTGCCCAGTAGCACAAATCCCAACAAGAACCCCCAACCCAGAGGTTCTTCCCACCTGCCTATGCCAGGACCGCAGGGGGTTACAGGTAAGAGGGATAGAAGTCTGTTCCTGGACCTTCTCCGAGAAGTGAGAACTGCACCCCAGGCAGCACGGGAAGGGGGGGCTCCTAACTTCTCCCTGCCACTCCGCTGCCACTCTGGGCCTCTCCCCACCTCTGTGCAGACTCAGCTGGTGGTTTACTGAGCAGGGCCCAGCCCTCCTCTCCCATTCACCACATCCTGACTCTCATACATTCATTCATGTTAGAGTCATTGTGAAGGATGGTCAGGCTCCACAGGCAGCCTGGGGTCTCGGGGCAATGGAGAGGAGGCGGGCAGGTTCTCAGCTTGTGAGCATGCAATGCAAATAGCATATGGAAGCCAAAGACAGGGATACAGATGATTTCCAGCCTTCCTCAGCCCCATTATGCAGAAGCCAGGCTGAGAGGTTCCATCCCAGGGCACAGTGATGGAGGGAGAAAGTATGGAAACCATCAGTGTCATGGGCACTGGCGGCTAGAGTAAAGAGACAGATATCTTGTCAGGGAAGTAAGACCCTTCGGTTGAAGGCTACCGGGAGGAAGCTGCTTCAGCCTGGAGGGTAACAGGAAAGCATCAGACAGGTCTCTTGACATCAAGGGCAGCTCTTGACAAAACTTGATATCTACAGCTGCTCTGGGGCTCCAGAGCCAGTAAGAGTCTCCTCGGGGTCCCAGAAGAGCCAGCTGCAAATGCCACTGGAGGGCTCCTAGACTATGCAGTGTTAACTGACTGCAGAGCTCAGAGGAGGCAAGCTGTGACATGGGAGGTGACTGAGACCCGTTCAGAAAACCCCAGTTGCTCTCTTCTCCCAGTGAGGACCCAGTGCAGTCCCATTCAGCCCCGCCCAAATTAGTCCCAACTTGACTTTCCTAACAAGTCAAAGACACACACACACACACACACACACACACACACACACACACCACAGAGCCTGTCTCTGAGGGCTGACATCCCACAACCCTGCAGGCTTCACCGGGAAGAAGTATGTTGGGATCAGCAGTGGCCCTGTGCATCCTGTCATGTAGGCAGACCCAGAATTCTAATGACCAGGAAGAACCCTGAAGGGTATATTTAGACCACTAAAAATAACTGGAGGCCAACAAGGAGGATTGGGAATGGGCTGTGTGGACTGGGAGAGCATGGGAAAGCTGGGGGAGGAGCTAGACAGACAAGAGAGGAAAAGGAAGGGGTCCTGACTGGCCCCAGGTGGGCAGGGGAGAGTTGTCAGCCTCCCCCCCTGGTGGCCTGTGACCCAGATGACTCAGATATTTCCTATCTGGAGAATGGAGCTGGCAATGAAGGAGGGCAGTCTGCCAGGCAGACTAAGGAAGCCAGTCAAGGCTGACTAGAACACAGGACAGGAGGTGACCAAGTGGGCTAGACTCAGAAGTAGCCAAGTGGGGGCGTGGCAGGCTTCACTGAGCCTTGCAGGTCCCAGCCATGAATCTTTTCTAGCACCCTAACCTATAGCCAAGGAGAGCCAGGCTTGGCTGCCAGGAGCTGGCCCCTGGCATCAGACACAGGGCCCCAAACAAAAGCTGGCTATGGACAGAGACGTCCAGACATTTACCCCTGTGGGTTGCTGCTTGGAGTCCAGCAGAGGTGCGTTGAAGCTGGCGGACAGGCTAGGAGTGGCAAGGACTTCCTGGAGTGGGATCTTGGCTTCTCCCAGGAACCTGAGAAGACAAAGAAGTCCAAGGGTGAGAACCAGCCCACTGGGCCTGGGTCCTCTCTTACCTCCTCCACCGCCCAGTTAGAGTTCGTCTACCTAGGACTGCCAGTTTCCTCGGAGTCCTCTAAGGTTTCCCTATACCCATGGTACTGAGTGCCATGTACCCATGTAAGATGGTTCCCTTGGTAACATGCACCCTTGTGAAAAGGTCTCATGTTATCATGTACCCATGTAAGATGGCTCCCATGGTAACATGTACCCATGTGAGAAGGTCTCATGTTAGCATGTACCCATGTAAGATGGTTCCCATGGTACCATCTTAGAAGAGAGAGATCAGAGACACCTGCTCTTCCCTTCCCCAAGCTCAGCCTTAACCTCTTTCTGTCCAGCCTTAGAGGTCTAGCCATGCTGCTGCTGTGTGTAGGGGCAGATTCTCATGAGACAGATTATTTACTTATTTGTTTACTTACCTAGAAACAGTATCACATGTAGCCCAGGCTAACCTCAAACTGGCTATGTAGCTTCCAACTCTCCTGCCTTTATTTCCCAAGTGCTGGGACTACAGGTGCCCCACCCACCCATCCACACACACACACACACACACACACACACTGTTTACATAGTGCTGGAGATCAAGCCCAGGGCTTCACACTTGCTTTGCAAAGCACTCTCTCTCTCTCTCAACTGAACCACACCCCTGGTGCTGCCACCAGATCTTTTTTGTTTTTTTGTTTTTTTTGTCTTTTCAAGACAGGGTTTCTCTGTGTAGCTCTGGCTGTCCTGGAACTCGCTCTGTAGACCAAGTTGGCAGCGAACTCAGAAATCCGCCTGCCTCTGCCCCCCAAGTGCTGGGATCAAAGGCGTGTGTCACCACCGCCTGGCTGCTGCCACCAGATCTTAACAATGAACCAGGGCAGCATCACCAGGCGACAGAGGCAGTTTTTCCACTTCACACCTTTGATGACCCCATGCCTCAGCTGGCTGCGCCCACATCACACAGTCTACATGAGTTTCCCAGGAAGCATAGCCCCAGTTACAAATCAGATGCAAGGAACCTTCTTCCTGTCCTCAGACCCAGGGAGAAGACATGTGTTGGTCTGGGAGACAGAGCCCTTCATCAGACGTCCAGCACACACACCTGAGACCACACGTGTCACTGACTGAAGAGACGAGGTCTTGGGAAAGTGGGTCACTGGCCAGATGGCCAAGGAAGGCCTTTCAGAGGATCCAGGGGAATAAGGCCTGTTCTGCGGGTTGTAAACCACATGCACTCTGTGCCTCTGCAGTGGCAGCAAAGAGCCTGTGTCACCTAAACCCTGTCACTGGAGTCTGGAAGCCAGGCTATGGACAGCCATCAGGACACAAATCCTCTTCGGTCCTGGGGATAGCTATGAGGACACATCCAGCATTTCTTTTCCTTATTTCTCTTAATGAATAAAGCTAGCCCAGTCTCGGAGACCATCCATGCCCTAGTTGCTGTAACAGCGGTCTGCATACAGATTTAATTGGACCCATGTAGTGAAATTTGAATCTTGATCTAATGAGCTGGGTTTACAAACACTACTCCAGTAAGACACCACCTCATCTCCACTTGGATGGTGCTAAAAACTGTGCAGACTCCTAAAGTCAGGCTGAAGGCATTGTGAGAAGACCATGAGCCTTTAGGGCCAGGAGTCACAAGGCTCTGTCTTAAAAGGGACATGTGTAGGTGTCAGATTGACAGGGATGGACTTGTAATGGTTAGTGTTGATTGTCAACTTGACAGCATCCAGAGTTATTCAGTAGGCATACCTCTGAATAGTGAGGACATTTCTAGACTGAGTTCATTGAGGGGGTAAGAGCCACTGTAAGTGTGGGTGCTTACATCCCAAGTGTGGGGTCCTGCTGCACCAAAAGGAAAAAGCAAGGTGAGCACCGTCGTTGCTGTCTCGCTCTTCCTGACTGTGGGTGCAATGTGAGCATCCTCACTCCCCTGAGCCATGACTTCCTGCCACGATGGACCGTGTACCCTCAAACCGCGAGCCAACACAAATCCTTTCTTCCTTAGGCTGCTTTTGTCAGGCGTTTTGTCATAGCAACAGTAAAAGAAACCAATGCAAATGCCTTATAAAGCAGCCGCAGAGAGAGAGAGAGAAGGAGGAGAAGGCGGACATGGAGAAACTAAAACCCCACTGAGCATGCTGCTCTTGGAATGGAGGGGATGCTTTGGGAACATTGAATGTAGACAGGCGATCCAGTCTCCTGCCCCACTTCTGACTCCAGACATCTACACAACAGTTCGAGCAGCGAGCATCAGAGAAGGGGCCTGCTCGGCGTCCTTTGGTAGAGTACTGGCCTAGCATGCACAAAGCCCTGGGTTCCATCCCCAGCATCACGTAAACATGGTTGTTCATATTTATAACCCCAGTAACCAGGGTGCAGAGGCAGGAGGATCAGGAGTTCAAGGCTCTACTCAGTTACATAATGAATTTGAGGCCAGCCTGGGATACACAAGACATTGTCTTTAAAAGGTTAAAGACAGTGGAGTCAGGGTGGAGCTAGAGAGACAGCTCAGTGATTAAGAGCTCTGGTTGCTCTACCCGGGGGACCTGAGTTAGATTCCAAGCACTCACATAGAAGTTCACAACTGTCTGTAACTGCAACTCCAGAGATTCCAATGTCCTCTTCTGGCCTTCAACGGCCAAGGTATGCAAGAAGTATTTTGCATGTAGGCAAAATATACATAAATATAAAAGGAGAAATTAAATTTTGAAATAAATAAATAAATATGACAGGACCAACCAAACCAGGTAGGTAAAAGGATAAACAAAATGAAATACGTATGTGCATGGACTATTAGTCCGCATTCAAGAATTCCTGACACTTCCTCCAGAACAAACCTTGGCACAGCTGGGCCGCGCTCCACGGCAGAGCACTTGCCTGTGTACATGATGCTCCTAGGTTCAGTCCCCAGTACTGTCCATGAATAATCAAGAAGAACTAGTATTGAAGACCCAGACGGACAAATGCCACTTGACCCTTCTTGTACAAAGCACCCTGTCAGATTCACAAGCACAGAAAATAGAGTGGTGGGTGCCAGGAGCTGGGAGAGAGAAGGGAGAAAGTCGTATTTAATGGGTTCAGGCTTTCTGCTTGGACGAGGGAAAGGGTCTATAGATGGATGGGTGCGGTGGGTGCACAGAACCGTACATTTAAACATTGTTCAAATCCAGGGTTCCTCCTGAGAATGACGCCACGGTGGGCTTCCACATTCCTCACAGAAGAGCACACATGTGCATGCTCACCCTCCCTACACATACACTAAACAATTAACTACAAATAAATAAACAACTTATAAACATATATGATCAAAAGTTATTAAATTCCCTGGCAATAAAATACATGTATTTACACCCTCTTGAGGCAGGCAGGTTCATAGTCACCTTAGTTTCCCTTGCTAGAAATACAAACACTCTGTGTGTGTGTGTGTGTGTGTGTGTGTGTGTGTGTGTGTGTTAGAGTAAGTATGTTTGTATGTGTATTTGTTTATGCATATCTGTGGGTATGTGTATGTGTTTGTGTATGTATATATACATATTTGCGGGTGTGTACATGTGTGTGTGCATGTGTGTTGCAGAGGACGGCTGTGTTGTTGGTCCTCACCGCCCACCTCATTTGAGGCAGGGTCTCTTCACTGTTTGTCTGCTCCATGTTCCACACTCCATGCTCCATGCCAACTGCCTTTCATACTCCCGGGGATTCTCTTGCCTCTCCCTCCTATGTTCCTGTAGGCAAACTGGGATCACAGATGCTCAAAATCAGGACCTATTTTTTATGTGGATGCTGATGATTTGAACTCGGGTCCTCACACTAACAAAGGACATGTTTTTACCACTGAGCGATCCTTTAGCCCTTCTCTTACATTTCTTTCTTTCTTTCTTCCTTTCTTTCTTTTTCTTTTTTCTCTTTTCTTTTCTTTTCTTTTTTCATTTTATTTTCTTTCTCTTTCTTTCCTTCTTTCTTTCTTTCTTTCTTTCTTTCTTTCTTTCTTTCTTTCTTTTTTTTGAGACATAGTTTCTCCGTGTAGCCCTGGCTGTCCAGGAACTCACTCTGTAGACCAGCCTGGCCTTGAACTCACAGAGAGCTGCCTCCTTCTCCCTCCCAAGTTCTGGGATTAAAGGTGTGCATTGCCTCACCTGGCTTGACATTTATTTCTTTAAAGAAAAAGTAAAGGGAGATTGTTGCAGGGCTTTTAAGTCCCACGAAGGTCCAGATTCTAGACTGTGGGTGTCCCCTGGCATCTACAGGAAACTTTGCACTATGGCTTCCTAAGCAATGGCTCTTGTTGGGTGTAACCTAAGGACTATCATGGGAATAGCACTTGTCCCCAGTATTGTGACCAGAGTGTCCTCAGAACAGGATTCCCTGTGACATAAGAGATCAGAGTCACTCTGTCCTTTATGGGAATCCTCGGCAGCAGAACAGAGTGATTTGATCAAGCAACCTGGCCCCAGAAGCCTGCAGATGTGCGCGGTGTCTACAGCCGAGGCTTCTGGTCTTGCGGCAGAAAGGCCAGGCCCAGCAGCAGGACCGTAACAACAAACGGCAGTCTAGTGGACCAAATAGCTTCAGCGTGGTCAAGTGCTGAGGCCGGTCTTAGGCGCCCTGGCCAGAGGCCCAGAGTAAAGGTGGACCACCTGAGCCTGGCTCGCTGGCAAAGCCCTCCCAGACAGCAGGGAGAATTCCAGGAAGTAGGGTGGTGGACAATGGCAGGAAATGCAGAAGGAAGTGCCGGCCCCACCTCTGCCAGCCCTAGCCCTTCCGGCTGCCCCCCTGGGCTGCCTCGGAGTGACTGTTATTTCCTCTCTGATACCTCTTTGGGGGCCATCGAATGTGTCCCCATAGGAACGAGGGCTAGGCCACCTGATCAAGCCTGCTCAGTCAGTCAACAGGTTCTCCAGCACAGGAGTGAGGATTGAAAAGAGACAATCAGACAAAACTGCAGTATGACCCCCATCAATTCTGAGACTGAAGGGCGGGTTTAATAATTCTCAATCCGTTTTTATACCAACTTAATAACATGCAGGAATTAAGATCAATAGTAGTACAATGAGGAATAAGCAAGACAGTAAACACAAAATTGTCAAGGCAGTAAGCAAGGGTGTGTAAGGATGACCAAAATACCTGCGCCTACTTCCTTGTCAAAGCCCAGAATCTTGCCTGAAGCTTGTTTCTCTCATTCCACCCTAAGATAAAAATTCCTGCCGTAACCTACTTCCCTATTATGCCCTACAGTCAGATTCCTGCTCGAGCCCTTGTCCTTGGCCAACGTCAGGCTCCCGCCAGGCAGCACAACACCCCAAAAAGGCTCTCCATAGCTAGTCCCTCCAAGGTACCAGGTTTTAAGGAAGAAGGGCTGGAGGCCACCTGTCCAAAGACCTAAGGGGAAGGCTGGGTGACAAGTTGGGGAGAGTCAGAGAGACCAGCCTCCCATCCGGGCGACTGAGGCGGAAGTATGGCTCAGCGGGAAGGGGCAAGAGGCAGAGACTTATTGAGGTGGATTAATGAGGTCTGAGGCTCCGTCACAAGTGTGGAGAGAGCCACAAATCCATCCATTTCAATCTGCAAAGGAAACAGAACACTAAAGCCCCTCCCCAAATTCCCTTGCCGGGCGACTTTACACAAAGAGCCTCAGTCTTGGGAGCCCAAACCCTAGTCTGTTCCACCTGAAGACAGACACTGAAATATGAACTCTGGGGCCAGGTATCTGCTAAGCTTGGCTCTACAGGTACCACACAGTGGTCTGGCAGGTGCCCTGTGACATCCACAAGAGTCCAGCGAGTCAAGGTCGGACCTGGAACCCTGCAAGGGCCAAGGCTGTGGGAACCAGCAGGGTGTGGCAGAGCCTACCAACTCAGAAGCAGCCCTGTGGGCCTGGCCCCACCTCAACACCACCCCCCTCCCCCCAGCTTTCCTCCTCTCTTCGTTTCTCTTAGCTTTGTTATTTCAGAACCACTGGAACATGGGAGCAGAAGCGTGGGGGCTAAAGGAGATTCTGCCATCCCAAAGAGAGAGGAGGCAGGTTGGGCATAGTGGAGGAAGAGCAGCTGAGACTTGACAGGACGCACATCTCGCCTCCCCTCCCCAGGAAGAAAGAGTTGATTCCCTAATTCATGCATGAATGTCAGTGCCCTGTCAGACAGGCCGAGTGGGAGCCTCCAAGCCAAGGCTTGAGCAGTATGTGTGAAGGCGGAGAGGGAAGAAGCTAAATTTATGCTAGCGAAATACGAAAAAATGGAAACAATTTTGTTTAAAAAACATTGAGTCTTACTGCATCCCTGTTTGTGAGAACAAAGCACAAAAGCAACCCAGCCGTCCACCACCCAAGACTGCAGCTACAGCACAGCACAGCACATCTGTGCTATGAAATTCTGCTGTAAAATAATACGTTTCTACAGAGAGTTCTCAAGACCCACGGTCAAGTACTAAAACCAGTCCGCACAAGAGTTATATCATACTACCCACTGCATAAGAAAAGGGAAGCTCACGACTATCTTGGTGATTGAGCAACAAAAGCTCTGGAATCATCTACGCCAAGCGAAGGCCAGTGGGATGAACAACCAGGACTGCTCTTGTGGAGAACCATATGAAGGTTCCTCAAGAAACTGAAACTGGATCTGCCATAAGACCCGGCTGTACGTTTCCAGGTATATGTCCTAAACAAAGACCAGCATGTAAAAGACACACTTACATGTACTTGTTTACAACAGCTTAGCATGGAATCCACCTGGGTGCCCATCTGTAGGTGAATGCATAATTAAATGTGATATATACATATGTATGTTCTGCAATATTAGGCTATATCAATGAAATGTTACTCAGCTGTGAAGATTAATATTCTATCATGTCAGCAAAACATATACACCTAGGAAGCATTATGTTAAGTGAAATAGATGCAGACAAGTTTCGAATATTCCCTTTCATATGTGGGTTCTCAACCACTGATGGTGGGAGGCTGGAGAGAGGACTCGTCAGTTAAGAGCACTTGCTGCTTCTGCAGAGGACCTGGGTTCGGTTTCCCAACACCCTCATGATGGTTAACAACTGTTCATCTTTCCAGTTCTAGGGACTGAGGCACCCTCTTTTAGTCTCCACACACACATACATATGCAAGCAAAATTGCCCACACGTCTAAAATAATCTTTTAAATTGATTGTGAGGATAGGCTCTGAGGGCAACACGCTTGTCTCACATGCTAGAGGCCCTGACTTCGATCTCCAGCACCACAGAAGCTAGATATGGTGGTGCAGACCTGTAATCCCATCGCTTGGGAGGTCCAGGCAGGGAGATTGGGAGTTCAAGGTCATCTCTGGGGGAAAAAAGGCCAGAATGTATAAGAATGATTACTAGTAGTATAATGGGGGCAGGGTAGTGGCAGGCTGGATAGCAGGTGCTTAAACACACATGGATATAAGAAATCCACAGCACAGAAGGGCTTGAGAAGAGAGGGGCTTGACGGCTCCAAACACACAGGCCTGCTAAGGACGGGGCACTGCTCATCTCCCCACTGAGGCCAGAGTCCTGGATCAAAATATCACGCTAGACCCCGCAAACGTGTCAGTCGCACGAAGGGTACAGCTCATTGATTTAATCTAATTCAACTCGAAACCAAGCTAACACCCTGTAAAACATTTAGTTCTGAACCATATTCATCGCGATTTTTGTTTTCTGGTAATTTCTGTTTTGTTTTGTTTACTTGAGATAAGGTCTTCTTACACAGCTCCAACAGACCCTGAACTGACAATCCTCCCGCTTCAGCCTCCTCAGGGCTGGTGCTGCAGGCACAAGCCGTGCGTGCCCAGTGCTTTCCTGTGTTCTGACACTCTAACATCCTGAGCCTTGCTGACCTGGAGACACTGACCCTCCCAGAGTGTCCAGTCCCTGGAGCCAGTAAGGAAGGTCCCCAGACAGCAGGGCATGGCCTGGGGCACAGCTAACCGAGTAAATTCTGCTTCCGTTCTCCTCCCTGCTTGTCCTTTTGACATCCCCCTCTGCACGTTCTCATTTACCAAATGGCTTGGAGGCTCCTCTTAGGTCTGACCTCTGAAGGGAGAACAGAACGGATGAATCTAAAAGTCCGTGCAGGATAGGCTGGGGGCGTGGCTCAGTTTGCAAAGCCGCGTGAGGACCTGAGTTTGACCCTCAGTATCCACATAAGAAACCAGGCGTGGTGGTGTTCCCCCGTGCCAGGGAGGAAGAGCTGGCTGGACAACCAGCGTGGCCAATATGAGAGGGCCCCTGTCTCAAAGGACAAGGTGGAAAATGCCTAAGGATCAATACCCAAAATTACCCTCAGACTTACACACATGCCCATGACAGAGGGAGACTTCAACAAAACAGTCCAGTCAAGGAATGGCTTCTTCCTCCCTCCAGAAAGTCTTACACGGTGAGCCCAGTATGCTCACAGATCCCGTGTGGTGCTCAGAACTGACACCCCACTGTGACTTCAAGGGCGGGGTGGGGGTAGGAAAGCTCCCTCAGGCCAGACGGACACAAGGAGAGGAGTGCTGGAGACTAACTTGCTACATCCTGGGAAGGCACGTCAGGGAAGACACACCACAGGTGCTGGGTGAGGGAGACGTTCTGAGGAGCAGCACATTTACATGGGCCCAGAGCATAACTTTAACCCCAAGAGGAAGAACACAGCAATACACAGTGAGAAATCAGCACCAGGCCAGGCCACAGAGAGCCTCAAACCCAGAGAAACACCATGTCCCCAGAGTCTAAGACAAACACACCACCTCAGCAGCATACAGTGATCTAATCTTGAGAAAGCATCCAGGGATTTCCAAAGGAGGGAAAATGAAGAGCAGGCTTCGTTCCCAGCATCCACAACCATCGGAAGTGCCATCGGGTGCTCCCTTCTGACCTCTGTGGGCACCAGACCCATGTATGGGTAGAGATATGCATGCAGACAAACACCCGTACATATAAGATAGATGCATTTTTTTAATTAAAAATGTTTCAAAAATAAATTGTCCTGAGAGATAAAGAATGTGGGATTGAATGGCTAGCAGACTTTGCCAGCACACACCCACAATACCAGCAGGCAGGGAGACTGGGTCCTCAAGGTCATGCCAGCTACACTGCTAGAGGCCATCCTGGGCCAAGTAAGACTCTCTTAAAAATTAAAAAAACAAAACTTTAAAAAAATACTAGAAACTAAAGCCGGGCGTTGGTGGCTCACGCCTTTAATCCCAGCACTTGGGAGGCAGAGGCAGGCGGATTTCTGAGTTCGAGGCCAGCCTGGTCTACAGAGTGAGTTCCAGGACAGCCGGAACTACACAGAGAAACCCTGTCTCGGAAAAACCAAACCAACCAAACAAACAAACAAAAATACTAGAAAGATAAAGAAATATGACTGGATGCGGGACTCTAGACTGGACCTGGTTCTGGGGGACGGGCGGGCACTGTTTGGAAACGCATTTCTTGATCAGTTAATAGGATGCTTTAAAGTGTAGATTCCATGTATCAAGTTCATCCATGTCAAATACCTACCGATGTTAATATGGTGCCCAGCTACGAAAAGAAATAGCCCTCATCTTGGGAAATCTGCCCTGGAATATTCAAGACCAGACACCTGGGATGATTACGACTTCCCTTCAAATGGGAGAAGACTAGGGAGAGGAAGGAAGGCACAGAAAGAGGAAATGAGAATCAGCAGGAGTGAAGGGCAGGGGGCCGTCTCTGTACTCATTTCTTTACTATTATTATTATTTTTTTTTATTTTATTTATTTATTTATTTATTTATTTATTTATTTATTTATTTATTTATTTTTTGGTTTTTCGAGACAGGGTTTCTCTGTGTAGTCCTGGCTGTCCTGGAACTCACTCTGTAGACCAGGATGGCCTCGAACTCAGAAATCCGCCTGCCTCTGCCTCCCAAGTGCTGGGATTAAAGGCGTGCGCCATTGTTATCATCATCATCATCATCATCATCATCATCATCATTTTGGATTTTTGAGACAGGGTTTCTCTGTGTAGCCCTGGCTGTCCTGGAATTTACTCTGTAGACCAGGCTGGCCTCGAACTCAGAAATCCGCCTGCCTCTGCCTCCCAAGTGCTGGGATTAAAGGTGTGCGCCACCACTGCCCAGCTTCTTTATTTTTTATAATCGTGAAACTATACTTGTAATATTCAAGAAGGGTCACTATGGGCCAGTTTCTCATCTTTGAATATATATATATATATATATATATATATATATATATATGTATATATGTATATATAATGTCTTTGAATATGTATACAAATATCACAATTCAATCTCCAGTGACTCAGTTGCATCCTGTCATCATGAGTCAGAGCCCCTATCCGTCCTGGGGCCCACACACACACTAACACACACACACTCACTCCAGAGAAGAAACACTCATGATCTGAGCCTCCCGGGCCCTGAGCTATGTGCCTGGCAGGGAAAGACAGGAAGAGAGAGATGGTAGGACCTTCCCCAGCCCCTGAACCCTCCCGGCCTCAGGCAGCCTTCCTTCCGGGACCCGACTCCCTAGAGATTGTCCAGAGGTAACTCTAAATAGTTTTCCACTTCAGACCAGAGAAAGACAAAAGAAATATTATGCTGAAATCCAGGGATGTCCTGGACAGAATCCAGGGCAAAATATAGTTTTTAAAATCCTTGAAAATGAGGGTGTGCCCAGCACTTTTGAGCCCACAGAGAACAATGGGATGGAGAGCTGTAAGTATTTGTATTTCTGTGGAGTCCAGAAGACAGCCTGCAAAATAGAGGCTGGTCCTACTACGCCTGCTCTTCCCGGCTCTATACCTTCTCGGTTCCCGTATCTGAGAGAGAATGCCCTGAGATAAGCCCCTGAGAGCGGAGGAAAAGGTCCTCCATGCTCCAAATGGACCAAGAGCTTGGATTGCTAGTCAGAGCCCAAGTGTGCATAGTTAGGATGAGGCCAGAAGAGGGGTCAAGGAAGCTAAAAGCTCCTGTAGACAATCACTCCGTGATCTCACCACTTCTGAGGCAGAGGATAACACAGGTCAAGGCCAGCCTGGGCTACAAGGAAAAACATTGTATGTATGTATGTATGTATGTATGTATGTATAAATAAATAAATAATTAAATAATTAAATAATCAAGCCAGCCAGCTGTGGTGGTCTACAATTCCAGCATTCAGGTGAAACAAGAGGATCATGAATGTGAGACTGGCCTGCACTACATAGCTATACTCTATCTCAAAAGAGAAACAGAAATGATAGAAAGGTAGATAGATAAACCATTCTTAACTGTCAGTCAAGGAAACACAAGCTACACTGTATGTCCTCTCGACCATCACACAGCCAAAAGGGAAAACATAGACCCACACCATTTCTACACTGTTGGTAGGCATAAGTTTGATTATTTTTGAAAAGCAATTTGGAAGAATCTCCAAGCTTCTTTGTGCAATATACATACGTGTGTGCATGTCTGTGTGTTAGGAAGAGGTACACACATGTTTACAGGTGTGCCTATGAGCTTTTGTCTTGGTTTTTGTGACAGAATCTCTCACTGGCCTGAAATTTGCCCGAGCAGGCAAATTTCAAGCATGCACACACACATACACACTGGCCACCAGGACCCAGAGACCCACCCACCTGTGTCTACCTCTCCTAGGTTACGATTAGGTGTATGCCGTCACCGCTGACTTTTTTCATGGGTTCTGGGCATCCAGATCTACCCTCAAATTGGAACAGCAAAGAGTTCCCCAGTCCGGCAAACATCTTATATGCTTATTCTCTTTCCTCCAATAAACTCACTTCTAGAGACCAATGCAAAAAAAAAAAATGAACAAACAAGCAAAACAAACAAGCAAACAAACAAAAACAAAACCACCCCCACAAAACAAAACACAAACTTTGACACATTAAAACATTGGAATCGAAATAAAATTGTTCACTGGGTAATCACTTGAAACAAGAAATTGGGAGAAACCCAAATTCCAGTAAGGGCATGGTGAGACAAATACGGAGCACACACAGTGTATTTCCGAGTAGGCGGTATGTGGGTTACCTCCATATCCTGTGTGGCAAGGGGAGCCTAACAGAGGTGCGTGCAAGTCAGAACACACGACAACTGAAAAGTGAATGTGCAATACTGTGGTGTGACACACACACGGAGAGTGACACAAAACAAAATGTGTGTGTGTGTGTGTGTGTGTGTGTGTGTGTGTGAGAGAGAGAGAGAGAGAGAGAGAGAGAGAGAGTGAGAGTGAGAGAGAGAGAGAGAGAGAGAAAACATGCTTCATAGGCTCAGGAGAGTGGAGCAGAATCTAAACCAAGTTCCTCATGATAAATGCCATGAGAGAGAGGGAAGAAATGGATGAATGAAAGAAGAATTGGCACTTTTCCTTTATGCCTCCTTAGTAATGGAGTTTGTGTATACACACACACACACACACACACACACACGGACACATATACACACACATGCACAGAAACATACATGCATACATACATACAAGCATTCACACACACATACACATTTTTGTGGAGGTTTTAAAGTTTAAGGTATGCACATATATTCTTTTTTTTTTTAAGATTTATTTAAAGACAGTACACTGTAGCTGTCTTCAGACACACCGGAAGAGAGCGTCAGATCTCATTATGGATGATTGTGAGCCACCATGTGGTTGCTGGGATTTGAACTCAGGACCTTCAGAAGAGCAGTCAGTGCTCTTAACCGCTGAGCCATCTCTCCAACCCCACACATATATATTCTTATGTGTATAAATATGCAGGTCTGACATTCCTCAGGACACTGGTTTTTGAGGCAGGATTTCTCACTAGGATCTGGGACTCACCAATTAGGCTGGGCTGGCTGGGCCATACTACACCTGTCTCCTGTGGCCCAGCACTGGATCACAGGCATATACCAACGCCCGGCGTTTACAGGCGTTTACATGAGTTCCGGGGACTGGACTCAGTCTTCACGCTTGTGTCACACACTAAGTTGTCTCCACAGTCCATTTCCTTTCTTTTAATGAAAGAACATGTATGTGTTTATGTAAGAAACATATCAAGGCATGCAGAGCTTGTTCATGTGCTGTGGGACTGACGTATGTACATCTGTGTGTGTCCTGCTATGGGCCCTATACTTAACCTCCTCGGTGTTTCCATCCATGGGCTTTTGACAGACACGCTCATTCACGCTACAGCACGACCTTGCCTCACTGGGACTCACTGCTAATGACGGAGTTAAAAGTCCCTTCCTTTATTCTCTCTCTCTCTCTCTCTCTCTCTCTCTCTCTCTCTGTGTGTGTGTGTGTGTGTGTGTGTGTGTGTGTGTGTTTCCCCTTAAAAAATACAAACCAAAATGATAACAATAAAAAATAAGAAATATATACACACACAACCACAAAACCCAAAACATCAAAACTGAAAAGAAAAAAAAAAAAAAAAACAGCCAAGAAAAATGGCCAAGAAAAGTGAAGCGAAAGCAAAGGTCTACAAGAATATTACAAAGTTCATTTTGGTTACTCAGCTACTCCTGGGCCTGAGCCTGACCTGGGAAGTGGTTAGTGTACCTGGAGAGACCCCACTGGAGAGATCTGATTCTTTTTTGTCCTTGCCTGCAGGTCAGTGGCAGGGAGCCTGTTGGTTAGGAGCTGTAGCTAGCAGTTTTTTGGTTTTTGGGTTTTGGTTTTTGTTGTTGTTGTTGTTGTTGTTGTTGTTTTTAAATCCTTATGGTGCAGGGCTGAGACAGGGTTCCATGTTTAAGATACAGTCTGGGTTGAAACAATGTAACAGTCTAGAGCTGTCTGTCTGATACAAGAAGCCACTAATCGCCCGGAGCTGCTTACATTCGAAACAGGAAGCTGAGCTGGGCGGTGGTGGCACATGCCTATAATCCCAGCACTCGGAGGCAGAAGCAGGCGGGTTTCTGAGTTCGAGGCCAGCCTGGTCTACAGAGTGAGTTCCAGGACAGCCAGAGCTACACAGAAAAAAACGTGTCTCAAAAAAAAAAAAAAGATTTATTAAAAAAACAAAACAAAACAAAACAAAACAAAACAAAACAAAACAGGAAGCTGAAGTAAAGAACCGTGTGACTACACTGCACACCTGAATTCTCAACATTCAGGAAACATGCAGCAGCAAGACCAGGAGTTCCAGGCCTCCCTGGGCTCCAGGGGGTGAGGGGGAGAGAGGGGAGAGAGAGGGGGGGGGGAGGGAGGGAGGGAGGGAGGGAGGGAGGGAGGGAGAGAGAGAGAGAGAGAGAGAGAGAGAGAGAGAGAGAGAGAGAGAGAGAGAGAGAGAAGCTGAGATGCAGAGACTATGCAGGATGAGGAAGGCCCTGGGGGTTTTCTAGATGCAGATAGAAGGAAACAGGCTCTGGGTCTGTAGAGGGAGAAGGGCGAGAGAGGAGAGAGAGACTGGGAGAGGGAAGTCCCACTAATGAGTAAGATCGACCTGGTTGGAGGAAGGCCCCAAGAGGACACCAGTGAGCTCACAGAAGATAGCCAGGAATCCCTGGGCGTGGCTGCCACAGACCCCTCAGGACTTGGCTGACAGCAGCAGACACGGAACAACAAGACAAAAACAGTCACCGTCCATCCGCCCAGGACCAGATTGTGTGGCTGGCGGGGGCTGAGGAGGCGTTCCATAAAAACACTCCCCGAACTTGTCTTGGTTACTTTTCTATTGCTGAAGAGCCACCATGAACAAGGAAACTTATAAAAGGAAGTATTTAATTTATGGTTCCAGAAGGTTAGAGTCCGAGGCCATGCTGTGGGAAGTATGGTAGCAGGCAGGCAGGCATGTGCTGGACCAGAGGCCGAGAGCTCATAGCTCAGTCAACAAGCAGGAGGCAGAGAGAGCTAACTGGGACTAGTGTGGGCTTGTGAGACAGCACATCCCACCTCCGGTGGCACACCTCCTCTCACAAGGCCACATCCCTAATGCTTCCCAAAGAGTTCCGCCCACTGGGGACCACTTATTGAAATCTACGAGCCTATGGGGTGTGCATCTTCATTCAGACTGTACGGAATTACACAACGTTTTCGTCTTTCCAATATTTAGTGTCACATGGCTGCTCATATCTTTGTCTTGGGATTTTGAATTCTGTTTTCTTTCTGTTGTGGGGTGTGTATATGTGTGTGTGTGTGTGTGTGTGTGTGTGTGTGTGTGTGTGTGCGCGCGTGCGCTCATGTGTGTGAGGGTGCCCTGGCTGGGGGTAGGGGTGGGGGGTGAAGGCCAGAGGTTGGTTTGGAGTGCCTTCTTCACTCCTTCTCTCACTGAAGCTGGAGCTCCTGTTTCAGCTAGACTGGCTGTCCAGTGAGCAGCAGGGAGCCAGATCCCTCTCTCTGTGCCCGCAGCACTGGCGTCACAATTGCGTGCTGTCGTACCCCAGTGTGATGTGGGTGCTGGAGAACCAACAAGTCCTCACGCGTGGGCAGGGAGCACTTCACCAGCTGAGCCATCTCTGCTTTTCTTTTTTCTTTTTAAGATTAATTTATTTATTTCATGTTATTTCATGTAATGTGGGTACACTGTCGCCATCTTCAGACATGCCAGAAGAGGGTGTCAGACCCCATTACAGATGGTTGTGAGCCACCATGTGGTTGCTGGGAATTGAACTCAGGACTTCTGGAAGAGCAGTCATTGGTCTTAACCGCTGAGCCATCTCTCTGGCCCATTTCTTCTTTTCTTATACAAGCTTGTGAGTATAGATTACAGCATAAAGGCACTACAGAATTTCCATGCAGGGACCCTGTCCCCTCCTGCTGCTTTAAATAGGGTCACCTCATTTAAGTTACTGTTAAGAAGACCACAGACCTGCTTGTTCGGATCATTCCCTCACAGAATAGGGTGTTTAGGTAGCTCTGTCCTTTTGCAGGTATTTGTGAATGTGAGCTTAAATTTAAACTTAGTCTATTACAGTTTAATTCTTAAATTGCCAGAACCGCTAACTTAAGATAAATGCTTGGAAAACTTAAAAACTCACATCAGAGTATCTGTAAGTTCTGGTAAGTGATGGCTATTCTGGGTGAGGTTTGAGGAACTGCTTCCCCAGTATGCTGGCCCACAGTGACCTGCTCACATGGAAACCGGTGAGCCAGAGTTCCCCAGCGGGGGCTAGTGGTAAAGACATATGACTCTCTAAAAAACATATGACCCACAGAGCTGTTCCCTGAAGGTCCAGCCGGGACCCAAACTGACCAAAATTGTCAAAACTATGTCCACCGTCCCTGCTGCCTCTGGGGTCTCAGACACCTCCCATAGCTCCTAGGAGAGGGCTGAATACAATACTGAAAACGAAACCTGCATCTCCCCGCAGCCTGCAGTTACCCAGCCTGTCCACCTTTGCCCCACTAAACTCTCAACTCTGACGTCATCAGAGGAACTGACTTCTGCGGCGCTCCCAGAACCCAGCTGCCAGGGGCCTTGGGAGGCGCCGGAATGCAGAGATAGCAGAGCCAGGAGAATAACACAAATACCTGCCCTCCAGCCACACACAGCTCCAGCACAGCCTTTGGGGCCATCACCAAGCTAATCTTAGAGCCTCTGTTTCCTGTCTTTGAGCACAGCAGCAGCATCTGCTAGAGACAGATCATCTCGTAGTCCAGGCTTCCATAGCACCAGAAACCCTACCTAAGCTAGGTTAGTACCAGCTGGGAGGTTTCTCTATTGCTGCTGCCAGCCTGGGACTGGCCGGAGGCTCCATTCCCAACAAGGCTGAGCCTGGCACAACTCTGAATTCCCACAAGAACTCCCTGCCTTCACTTCCGCACCTGGAGCTACTTTCCCCTCCAAAGCCTGGCCCTGGGTAAGTGTGGGCCCTTCTCTAAGACGCCTTCCCAGACCGCCTGCCCCGTGTCCAGAGGTGCTCCAGAGGTGCTAATCCACCCTCAAGGTCATTGAGGTGCCACAGCTATTATTTATTTTATTTTTATTATTATTATTGTAGTTGTTGTTGTTGTTGTTGTTGTTGTTGAGTACTGTGTGTATGTATGAAGGGAAGACATCACAGGTGCCATGATTGGGCCCTTACCTAGTGAGCCATCTTAACAGCTGTGGGCCACAGCTTCTTAAACCTTGGGTTAGATATTATCTCAAAATGTAATATGGGCATTGCAAAACCACTTAGCAATGGTAAAAATTTCTAAACCCAGCCAGTTGTGGTAGGGCACGCCTTTAATTCTGGTACCCTGGAGGCAGAGGCAGGCAGGTCTGTGTGAATTCAAAGCTAGCCTGGTCTACATAGTAAGTTCTAGAACAGCCAGGGCTATGTAGAGAAATTCAAAAGAAAGAAGGAAGGAAGGAAGGAAGGAAGGAAGGAAGGAAGGAAGGAAGGAAGAAGGGAAGGAAGGAAGGGGAAAGGAAAGAAAATGTTTCTAAGCACACCTTGACCAAAAGATAATTTAAAATGAAACACATAACGGCAGTGCCCCATGTCCCTCCTGAGACCCCTTCACTGAAGCCTTAGGTCTGACACACGACACACGGCCTTGCACCAGGCATGCCGTCATGCCAAGCAAAACCCACAAACACTGCCTCAAACATCTGGGCTCAGATTCAAGTCTACTGCGTGCTGGAGACCCCAGCGGTTTTTAACGTATGTACAAAGTTTTCTGGTCTTGTAGAAAACATTAACATTTCCTATTACTTTCTTACTGTCACTCCTCAGCACGCAAGTGCTGTGGGACATCCACCAGAGAAGGCAGCTCAGACATGGGGGTTAAGTCAACAGGAAGTCTTTATTAGCCGGGGAGCGGCCATACTGGGTATTTAGGATTCCAGAGGAGCACCAAGCCTTTCTCGGGGTGATCAAGTAAGCTTTTAAGTACAAAAATCATGTTCTGAGCTGGGTCGTGGTGATGTACGATTTTAGTCCCAGCACTTGGGAGGCTTTCCCCGAGCTATGGGTTTGGGTGGATTAGATGCTTGTTTCCCTCTGGTGCTGTTGTCTACATGCTGAGTTTTACAGCCTGAATTGCACTTCCATCATGGTGTCTGTTGTGCTAAGGTCTGCCCTGTTACAGTAAGTACTGGATTAGCACATCTTTAGATTGTATTATTTTAATAACTGTGGTTTGGGTTGCTGACTTGAATTTCATTTTTAAAATGTTTAATTTTGATTTAAGATTAAGACAGAATTTCCTATGGTTTCTAAAATGGCTCTAGACATCCTGTCATTTCACACTGTGTACTTAATTGAAATAGAATTCTCAACATTGATGGTTCTAAAATCAAAGTATTGAACGACTCTGCAAAATGTTTGTTCTCTATCCTGCAGTTTCAAACACTCAGCCAAGTGTTAATTATCCAGGTAAAACTAAAGCATGTCCATTTCAGGAGGCAAATTTCTTTTTAATCTTCAATAAATTCAATTCAATAAATAATACATGCAAAACAATATAAAATAACAAATGTAAAAAAAAATTTTTTTTTATCTCACTGTGTAGCTCTGGCTAGCCTGGAACTTGCTGTGTAGACCAGACTGGTTTCCTACTCACAGAGCTCTGACTGCCTCTGCCTTTCAGGTGCTGAGATTGAAGACATGCTCCACTACGTCTAGTTTAAGTAAATTCCTTTATGAACTATTATCAGTAAATATTTAATTTACCCACTTTACATACTTACATGCCCAAAGTCACATATAATTTTGGGGGGCAAATGAGGGTCATGACGAAAGATGCGCTGAGTGCCCTTAGGCACAAGCTGGCTCCCGGCCCTACAGTGTCACTTCAGAGGCACAGGGACTGTGCACTGTCCTTTTTCGGGGATGCCAGACCATGCACCCAGGGCCAGCTTGAACCACAAGGAAACAGTAACGGCTTGGATTCTTTCTCCCCGCTTTTAAAACTTCAAACTTGGCAGGTTTCAAAGCTTGAGCCCCTCCCTGGCTTCCTGACCCCGCCTCCTTCCCAGCTCCCCCCACTCCAGGGTCACATAACCAAGATTCCCTGCCTCAGACATAGCTGACCCAGTTCCCAAACAAAGGCTGCCCTGTGGGCAGGTCTGTGTGCAGCCAGCCCATGCTCTTCAGGGCCAGATTTCAGTGAACAGCACCAGGCACTGGAGCCCACCCAACACAGCCACACCCTGCTGTACTCTCCAGGGACCACTAGCCCCCTATCCTTACCTAAGTTCTATCACTATAGATCCTCCCAAGCTAGGTTTCCTGGCCACTTAACACCCACAGCCAACTGGCCCGTTGAGCTTTGGAAGTCACACCAACCACTACTTACTGTCGTGGGGGATCACCCATGACAAAGAAGCCACCCATCGCCTGCCTAGACAGAGCCTGCCTTTGCCAGATTTTGCTTCTGAGGTCTCTATTTGTCAACCCAACCAAAATCTAGACACACAGAGAGGGGGAGAAGGAAGGGGGAGGGAGGGACAGAGGGAGAGAGAGAGAGAGAGAGAGAGAGAGAGAGAGAGAGAGAGAGAGAGACTAATCAGTCCGCTTCCTGTTATTGCTGTTCTGATTTCAACATCGCAGTTCTTACCTTAGGTTCTGCTTCTTCCATGCAGTCCTCCTCGACTGCTCCCTGCGAGCTGCAGATCCTCTTTGCCTACCCACCTCCTGGAGTGTGTGTATAGCTGCCCTCACCAGCTAGAAAGAGGCAAGGAGTTTTCCCTCCCAAAGAGAGGCTACAGGGAGAGACTGGGAACCTGCTCCTTCCTGTTCCCCGGAGCCCGCCCTCCCTCCTGGACACTTGAGCCTAGCACACCTTCCCTCCCCTGCAGCTTGGGCAGCTCTCAGGAGCACTGGCAGCCAAGTCCCTTAGGCTACAGTAAGATTTTGTCCCAGCATCCACCTCTGGACTAGGCCGGCGAATGGCAATCTTCAGAAAATGTGACACAAAGAACTAGACCTCAGTAGCTCTGATTCCAGGGTTCAAATTCATCAAAACCCACCTGCACCTTTAAGTTACGAGGTCAGTCTTGAGCCCACTCACCTGTTTCTCCCCATCGTCTCATGGTCCTTGACCACCACGAGAAGTTCTGAGCTCTGGTCCAGAGGAATACCTTTGAGGTCCCACTCAAAGCCCTGGAAAAAAAGAAGAAACGGCAATTTAACCTGTGGCCCCAGGCTATTGAGCAGACATCCAGAATGGTTCTAGGGGATGAGCATGTAGCTTGGTATAGGTGTTTTTGTGGATGGATGGATGGATGGATGGATGGATAGGTGGGTGGATAGGTGGGTGGATGGGTGGATGAATGAGTAGATGGGTAGAGTGGATAATAGATGTTGTACTGGCTAGTTTTAGATCAACTTGACATAAGCTAAAGTCATTGGAGAAGAAGGAGCCTCAATTTAAAAAAAATGCCTCTATGTTGGGCAGTGGTGGTGCACGCTTGTAACCCAGCACTTGGGAGGCAGAGGCAGGTGGATTTCTGAGTTCGAGGCCAGCCTGGTCTACAGGGTAAGGTCCAGGACAGCCAGGGCTACACAGAGAAACCCTGTCTCGAAAAACCAAAAAGAAGAAAGAAAGAAAGAAAGAAAGAAAGAAAGAAAGAAAGAAAGAAAGAAAGAAAGAGAAAAAAGAAGGAAGGAAGGAAGGAAGGAAAGAAGGAAAGAAGGAAAGAAGAAAAGAAAAAAGAAAAAGAGATCAGGCTGTAGATAAGCCTGAAGGGCATTTTGTTTGTTTGTTTGTATTTTTGTTTTTGAGACAGGGTTTCTCTGTGTAGTCCTGGCTGTCCTGAAACTCACTCTGTAGATCAGGCTGGCCTCGAACTCAGAAATCCACCTGCCTCTGCCTCCCAAGTGCTGGGATTACAGGTGTGTGCCACCACGCCCGGCTCCTGAAGGGCATTTTATTAATTAATTAGTGATTGATGTGGGAGGGCCCAGTCCATTATGGGCCACTGGGCTGGTGGTCCTGGGTTCTACAGGACAGTGGGCTGAGCGAGTCAGTAGCAGCACTCCTCCTTACCCTCTGCATCAGCTTCTGCCGCTAGGTTCCTGCCCTTATTGAATTCTGACTTCCTTTGATGATGAACAGTGATGTGGAAGTATACAACAAATAAACCCTTTCCTCCCCAAGTTGCTTTGGTGTTTCATCACAGTGACGGTAACCCTGACTAGTTACTAGTCACTATAGTTGCACAGATGAGTGAGTGTTTAGATGGCTGGCTAGGTGGGTGAGTGAATTAGTAGGTGAGTAGATAGAAGGGTGGATGACTGAATGTGGGTGGGATGGAGGGGAGAGTAATGGCTGGACACTTGGATGAATGGGTAGGTGATTGATGCATGGATGGGTGGACATTTGGATAAAGGGTAGATAGCTAGGTGAGTATGGATGATAGGTGGGAAGATGAGTGAAGAATAGATATGTGGGTGGATGAGTGGGTGATTGTGTGGATAGATTGGTGTATTTGTGGGTGGGTAGATGCTTGGATAGGAGGGAAGGTAGATATATGAATGGGTTGGTGAATAGGTTGAATGGATGGATGGATGGATGGATGGATGGATGGATGGATGGATGGATACAAGAATTCCAGAGCCTCAGAGGTGATGGTAAGAACTAGAGACAACAACAAAAGAAGAGGAAGTCACACTGCAGAAGCTGCGTCTTCGGACACATCCCAGAACACCAGAACAAAAGCACAACAGTAAAAGTGCCAGGTGATCCCTCAGGGCCCTCAAACACCAAGATCATACAGCCATCCAAAAGCCAGATCCCGGGTGAGCAGGAGGAGTTAGGGACGAGTTAAGGAAGGCCAGTCAGAGGCTCCTCAACCCTCCTAAAGCAAACATGCAGCCTGCACCCAGACTCTGTTCTCGGCCGGGCTTCAGAAGCCACAGCTACAGAAAGCTCCTGAGGGGACAGAAAAACTGGATGACTTGGTTAATGAGGGAGTGCTACGGAGAGGAGGTAGCTTTGACCTGTGAGAAGAGAAGGGGCAGGCAAAGAGAAACCTGGCTGGCCAGAGCGGGACAACAGAGAAAAGCAAAACAAAAACAAGCCTCTGCCCCTTAGCATACCCTGTGCAGCAGGCTCTCAGGATAGACAGAGCTGGATCCCTGCCCTTCTAAGAAAGCAGCCCCATGGGTCAGCCCCCTGCAGAGGCGGAAAGGACAGAGAGAAATGGGGTGGGGGGACCAGTGCATGTACCTCATTCCACACGGGGTTCACGCTGTTCTTGATGACTTTGGTTCTCTTCTTTACACCTGTGGGAGACAAGGAAGACAAGTGGATACTCATCACACTGGGCCCATCCACCCTGCCGGGCTCACCTGTAGAGACCTTCCCCTGGACTCAGCTCCAAAGCAGAGGTCACAAAAGCAGCCTGGCCTCGGAACACCACCCAATGGCTGTCATTCTTCTCTCTTGACTTTGGGGGCCACTAAACAACAGTGTGACCAAAAGGATGTTTTTTTGAAAGAAAATGTCCAACATCAGGGTAGTGTGTGGCTTTAACCCCAGCATTTGGGAAGCGAACATGTGAACTTCTGTGAGTTAGGGCCAGCTTGGTTTATAGAGAGTTCCAAGCTAGTCAGAAGACTGTTTCAAAGAAAAGGAGAAGGAAGAAGGGGAGGAGAAGGAGGAAGAAGGGGGAGGAGGAAGGGGAGAGGAAGAAATAGGGGGGAGGAGGAGAAGGAGGAAGATGAGGGGGAAGAGGAAAAGGAGAGGGAAGAAGAAGAGGAGGTGTTGGAGGAAGAGGAGGAGGAAAAGGGAGAGAAGGAAAAGAGGAAGAGGAGGAGGAGAGAGAAAGAAAAGAAAATACCAGGACCAACTCCTCATTAGTTGTGTCCCCATGGTCATTGTCTGCCTACCCCTTTATTCTCCTAGCTCCTACACACACACACACACACACACACACACACACACACACACACACGACACTGCTGCAGGTTAACCCAGGCCCCACCATATTAGGCAAGCACTCTAGCAGTGACTTGCATCTCCAGCGTCTTTCTGACTTTTCAGACCTCTAGTGAAAATGAACCCTTCCCTGGGGCTGGGGGTGGAGCTCAGTGGGCAGAGTGCTTACCTAGTATGCAGGTAAGAGGCAGGAAGAGCAGCAGTTCAAGGGCATCCTTAGCTACAAGGTGAGTTTGAGGCCAGCCTAGGCTACTTGGGTGACTGTCTTAAACAATTTTTTAAACGCTAAAACTAAAATTAATAAACAAACATGAATAATCTCCCAAGAAGATTATTCTTAAATCTTTAACAAATGTTTTTCTTTAAAAAAAAAACAAAAAACAAATACCTCTATGTATTGTATTATCGCATTTGCATAAAATGTCCAGAGTAAGCAAATCCATAGAGTGTGGGCTCCCAGGGGTAGGGTATGGAGAAGGTAAACTGGGAGTGGTTGATAGCTATGAGTATGGGGGCAATGTTCTTGAATTAATCATAACTGATGTTCAATATTCAACCCCAAATCACCTATCGTTAACTTTGTCCTGTGACTCTCGGGAGTGTACCCAGGGTTGTCCTAACGTTAGACAAGAACCCCATTGCTGAGAACCCCTACGACCGAGCCACATCCCCAGCCTATTTTTCTATTATTTTTTATTTTAGGATAGGATTTCATTCAGTGTCCCAGCTGACCTTGAACTCCCTCTAGGACTTGAGATCCTCCTGCCTCAGCTTCTCATTACAGATCTGTGCCACCAGGCCCTTTAACTTTAACTGGTTAAAATGATGGATTTGATTGCTTGCCTTCCTCCCTGAGACCTAGAGAGGGATTATGGGAAGTCAGCAGACCCAGATACTCCTTTCTGGCTCATGAAGCTGAAGGAAAGCAGGTGGCTTCGAGGTAGACAACTAGAAGTCACACTGCGACTTCTGAGAACTGACCCATGTGACCATAGGTGGCGATCAGCTGCAGCACATGGTGCAGGGAGCACTAAGGTCTGGGAGCCTTCTCCTAGTGCAGTGGGGACTGGCCTTGGAGGGACGGTGGGGTAGACGAGCCGCCTCTAAGAACAGGCACGGGAGTGTATGTGCAGGCTATGCTCAGAACGAAGCTGAGCCTGGCTTGCAACCCTGGGCTCTGCTGGGGCAGGCAGGTCTGTTCCTCTCTCAGGGTGATCCCCAGAAAGAGGCCACAGTGGGGCTGACAGCATCAGGATGAGGAGGGTCCCACTAAGCAGTCCCGCAAAGACATCTGAACTACAGAGAAAAGCAGCTCTGGAGGGAAGGGCCCCAGGAACTGATGAAGCTAGGTGTGGCCACTCTGTCCAGACACCTGCCCCGCCCCCCCCCTTTTTGCTAGGGAGCATCAGTGTCTGACTGCACGATAGTGGAAGGGAAGGGGTCAGCCAGCCAAGGAACCCTCGCCTCGGCCAGATCTTCAGTCCTTCCCATACAACACGTGAGATTCTCTCTTGTGAAGCCTGCGGTCTCCACCAGACTGCAAGGACCATGGAACCGCCTTTAACAGCTGGAGTGTGTTCCTTGAGTCCTCCAGAGCTGAGCTGTGTCTGGGCTTAGTCAGGGTCCTAGTTGTTTAGCCTGCTCACATTTCCCTAGATATTGTGGAAGCAGGTGAGGCCCCCAGCCCTCTCCCTGCTGGCTGTACATCCCTGGGGTTGGTAGGCTCTGTAGATACATAAAGCCCCACCAACCGTGTGTATTCAATGTCAAGCTTCTGGGGCCCAGAATGGCATTCTTCTAAGCTACAGAAGGTTTAGAAACTGAAACTGAAGCCATTAGAATAGTATTTAGTAATCAATTTAGCTGAGCAAGACTGTTATCCCAGCACTCGGAAGGCCGAGGCAGAAAGATCAGTTCGAGACAGCCTGGGCCTGTGTCAAAGCAAACTCGATCTAAAATAATGGCAGGGAGCTGAAGAGATTGCTCAGCAGTTAGAAGCATGTACTGTCCCTTCAGAGGACCCAAGGTCTGTTCCCAGCACCTAAACCCGGCAGCTTACAACCCCCTGGAACTCCGGCTGCAGAGCACAACCCTGGGCTCTGCTGGGGCAGGCAGGTCTGCTCCTCTCTCAGGGTGATCCCCAGGAAGAGGCCACAGTGGGGCTGACAGCATCAGGGTGAGGAGGGTCCCACCAAGCAGTCCCGCAAAGACATCTGAACTACAGAGAAAAGCAGCTCTGGAGGGAAGGGCCCCAGGAACTGATGAAGCTAGGTGTGGCCACTCTGTCCAGACACCTGCCCCCCCTTTGTGGTCATCTGTGCACAACTGCATTCACTTGCATATCCTCCCGCCCACACAGACACACACTGGCGAAACATGTGATCAGAATAAATGAAACTAATAAGAATAAAAATAAATACTTAAGTGATAAGAAGCCGAATACATATTAGCATCTGTGGCATATTTATGTGGAAAATAACTTGCAAACCAAGGAAAAACTAAAAGTGTTACTTTTACATTTTTGCAAACCTCTGTAATGCTTGGCTGGTGCCTATATCTACTCCTGTGTTTATGTATCCACTGATGGTTTGTTTTGATTAATATCTGTGAAGAAAATCCAGCCAGATAGGTAACTGGAAGTAAACGAGGCGTATGTTTTAGTGAACTTGCAGGTAACTGTAAACAATTCTTGAAATTACATGTATACTCAACAGATGGTAGGTTTAAACTGTTTTTTAAAAGTTGTGTTGTATATTCTAAAATTAGGTTAAATAAACATGTTTGCTTTGTTACATTAAACTTACTCTGTCTTGCTCTTTGAAATGAGTCTCTTACCTACTCATGATTCTGTAACATCTACACTTGAAAATTTTTGGTGCAATGAGTTAAACAGATCTTCCAAATGTAGAGGTGCTTCTTATATAATAACCTTCAATTTATTAATATCAGTATTAGTCTCATCAGAAAAACCTACATAGTAGGAAGTTAAGAGATAGGTTTTCTAAAATGTCATCTTATCTTTGCTTGAAAATCAAACTTCCCAATTAGCAACAAGTTATAAACATTAGGCATTGTCCATGAATGGGGAAGGCTGGCTGATTGGTTTTTAAAAACAAAACTGACAAAGTCCTCAGCCTAAACAATCAATTTGCCAGTCTCTTCTTCCATTAAAACAGTATCTTGTGGCTGGGCGTGGTGGCACGTGCCTGTAATCCCAGCACTGGGGAGGCAGAGGCAGGCGGATTTCTGAGTTCGAGGCCAGCCTGGTCTACAGAGTGAGTTCCAGGACAGCCAGGACTACAGAGAAACCCTGTCTCAAAAAACCAAAAATAAAAAATAAATAAATAAATAATAAAATAAAAATAAAAATAAACCAGTATCTTGTGAACATAAACTAACCAATGTCTGGTGTGGCTCGGGTCTTAGTTGGGTCTCTAACCCTATAACAGACACTGTGACCAAAAGCAAACTGGGGAGGATGGTTTACCAGCTATCACTCTCAGGTCACACTCCATCACTGAGGGAAGTCAGGGCAGGGACTTGGAGTGAGGAACTAAAGCAGAGACCGTGGAGGAATACTGCTTACTGGCTTGCTTCCCATGGCTTGCTCATTCTACTTCCTCACACAGCCCAGGATTATCTGCACGGGGGTATCACCACCCTCAGTGAGCCAGGCCCTCCCATATCAGTCATTAATCAAGAAAATGCACCCTCAGACTAGCCAACCTTGTCAGTCTGTTGAAGGCATTTTCTTAATTAATATTACCTCTTCCCATCTATGCCCGGGTTTGTGTCAATCTGACAAAAACCAACCAGGACAGTTTGTAATACAAATGGTCATGGTCTGGTTTCCCATAGTCACCACGTGTGGGGTATGAAAAATGCCCTAAACAAATGTATCCATTTCATGTCACAAGACATGAGAGTGTATAAAATTATTAACCGTTATTAAAATATTACATGTCATATTTATATTGTGTGTATTTGAAGAGTAGGGGCATCTTTAATCTGAGTGCACGGACATAGAGAACGCAGCAGGGAAGGCTGGAGAGATGGCCGGCAGTAAAGGGCATCGGCTGCTCTCGTGGAGGACCTGAGTTCGGGTCCCGACCTCCACATGCCAGCTCACAGTTCCAGGCATCCAAAACCCTCGCTGGGGCTCCAAAGGCACCAGGCACATGTGTGCTACGCTTACATACATGCAGGCAGAGTCATTCACACCCAAACAACTATTGATAAAACAAAAGGGATACAGCAGGGATATGTGAGCATCCGAGCCGGGAGTCCCCTGAGTGCAATCAGCAAGGCAAAAACTCAGTGACCAGGGTGAACTGGTTAACATGACAGTGGATATTGTTCTGACCTTGTCGATTGACCCCTAGAGTCTTGGAAAATTCATTAAGATTTCAGTCTCAAAAAAACAAAAGGCTGGGTAGCAGGTGATGATATGCACCTTTAATCCCAGCATATGGAAGGTGGAGGCAGAAGCTCTGAGTTCAAGGCCATCCTGGTCTACAGAAGCAGATTCCAGGACAGCCAGGGCTACACAGAGAAACCCTGATTCGAAAAAGAAAGGAAAAAAAATTTATTCTCACTTTGCTCATTTGTAAGATCTCAGTAACTCTACAATAATAAAATAAGACAGCATGCATGAGGTACCCAGCTGCCCTCGGGCTCATAAAGTTACAGCTGCGCCCCCTCCCCTCCCAGCCATTCTGATGCACCTATCCAAGTCTGCGAACTGTCTAGTGGCTTCCCATTGGTCACTTCTCAGATGAACTTCCTGGGTGCCCTGGGTCTTCCCTGAGGATGACAGAGATAGCTGTTCTGTCTGGGGTTCGCAAGACGGCTGGGACCCCAGCCTGGGACAGCAGCGCACACTGTGCTTCTCTAGCCATATGCTGGTCCACTGACTGGGCTGTGGGTTTGGTGTTTTGTTTTGTTTTGTTTTGTTTTGTTTTGTTTTGTTTTGTTTTGTTTTGTTTTGTTTTCCCAGAGAACCACAGCTCCGTCATACTAGCAACCCGTGTTCATAATGACGAGTCCTAATAGACACTTTTCTTTCTGAAGTTGCTGTGGGTTAACTTCTTCCCCAGCGGACAGAAGCACTGTTTCTGAGGACACCATAACCTTTCTTACTGGCATGGGACTGTTTGGGTGAATGGAGAGATCAGAGAAGGCACCATGGGGCCAGAGGCATGCTAGAAAGGGCACCAGCTGACTTCAGTGTTGGCCCAGGCCTGCCAGCGGAGACTCTTCTTTGGTTCCATAATGCTGTGGCTTCCAAGGGAGCAGGGCACTGTTTTTGAAGTCATTTGATGAGGACCCCTAGAGGCTATGAAGATGGTTGGGGGCAAAGCACTTGTCACACAAACCTAGAGACATGTGTTTGGATCTCCAGCACCAATGGGGAAAAGCCGGATACAGTAATGTCAGTCCCAGTGCCTACCAGGAGATGGATGGTGGACACAGGAGAGACGTCAGAAGCTCATAGGCATGTGGCCTGGCATATGTAATAGTAGACAAGACAGACACTGTCCCAAACAAGGTAGCAGGTGAAGACTGACACCTGGGTTGTCCTCTGACATCTACAGGCATGTAGCATTGTAGCCTTAAAGAGCTGGGCACCTTCTAGGCCTCGGCTGCCCAGCAGTGCACTGACCTGTGTCCACTGTAGGGTTTTGATGGGACAGGAGATGAAAGCTAAGTGTCCACTTCCCCTCGCCTATCACAAGTCTGCTTCCTGTGGCTCCAGAAGTAAGATGATACATTCCACATGGTGCCCTTCTTGAGCGGCCCACTAGAAAACTCATTTCCTGCTGCTCCCTGCTGACATAATTGGGCAATGTGCGTGACAGCCCTGGGCTAAGAGCCTTCTAACCGCTCTCTGCTTCCTGTATTCCCTGAAGATGAAGACCGAGGAGGGCCACACTGGAATGTTACGGAGTCTTGATTCGGAGGGTGAACTCTCAGACAATCCTGGCGAGCTTGGAGGAAGCCACTTATGGGACTTCAACCCCAAAGAAGAAGGAGTGACAAGGAGACACTGAGGCGCAGTGGCAGCCTACCTCCTGCTCAGGCAGAAGGAGCTGGGGTCTGGAGCATGTAAAAAGCCAGGTGTGATAGCTTGTGCTTGCAAACTTCGTGATGGGGAGACAGAGACGGATTTCCCTGGGGCTTGCTGGCCAGCACCCCCTAACAGAATAGGTGAGTCCTAGGTCCTAGGGCAAGAGGCCCTGTCTCAAAAAACTAGT